>CAUYPK010040894.1:0-33875 GCA_963574355.1 Loris lydekkerianus
GCCAATAAAGTCCTATTAAATAAGATTCTGTATCTCTGCAAATGTTCAAGTGTTCTTGGTTGACAAATTGGATATTCAACAAGACACACACACACACACACACACACACTATGCCCACAGCCAGCAAGGCGAGTGGAGGAGACCCAGAGCATAGATCCCCCAGTGTCTGGGCTGGGATTATCCCGCAGGCCCCACCTGTCAACCACACATGTGACCAGCAAGCGCTGCCGAGGGTCCGCCTGCCTTGTACCCTACCAGGGAGATTTGGCCCTCGGGTGAGCAGCTGTCACTAGTTCCCGCCCCTCAGCCGCTTCTGTGCTCACTGCTGGGGACTCTGGGAAGCACAGGAGGCTCCTTTGGATCTGGACACTCCCTGGGGAGTACCACTTCCACAGGCTGGGAGCAGGGACCTGGTGTGGGAGGGGCTGCCTTGGGGCCTAATGTCCGTTATCCCTGTGGCCCAGCTGGCCCTGGGTCATGCTGGAGCCTCAGAGCCTTGTGGGAGGTGCTCTGCCTGGAGGGCCAAGGATCCGAGAGGGCTGCGGCTGCCCTGTTTGAACCTTGTGGGTGGGCACAGCAGCATCCAACCTGAGTTCCTCATCCTCAAAGCCGTAGTTTCCTCTTCAGGTGGCCTGCATCTCCAGCTAGGAGTCCCCAGGTCCTGCTTCCGGCACCCTTTCCCTGGTGGCCCAGGGGCAGGGCACAGGTAGCCCCCCACTGAGTGGGTATCCAGGCCTACCTGGCTAACACCAGTCTTTCCTCATTCACAGGATGAAGCCAACACACACGATGGTTAACTGCTGGTTCTGCAACCAGGACACACTCGTGCCCTATGGGAACCGCAACTGCTGGGACTGCCCTCACTGTGAGCAGTACAACGGCTTCCAGGAGGTATGAGTGACGCCCGCAGCCTCCTGCTCGCCCCAGGGCTGGTGGCCCTCCTCCTCTGCCAGCCCCCGCGCAGAGTGCTTCACCTACATCCAGTGGTCACTACAACCCTGGTGCTATGCCCCTCGTTTGAGGAGGAGAAACCAGGCTCAGGGAGCTGTGGTGTCTTGTCAAAGGTCACACCAGCAAAAGTGGCAATTTGGAGTCGAAATCCAGGGTTTTTTGGCTTTGCAGCCCATGCTCTGTGTTAGATCAGGGTCCCCAAGCCTTTTTTTGCAGTGGTCCAAGTATTATTTTAAGCTTTACAGGGCATATGGTCTGTTATAGATAACACATGAATGAATGGGCCTGGCTGTGTTCCAGGAAGACTTTGCTACAAAAACAGGCAGCCAGTCCATGCCAATGGCTTGCTGACCCCTCACTAGACCCAGGTTTGTAGGCTAAGTTCTGAGAGTGGCAAGGGTGACCAGGCCAGGTAGTTGGGTATGAGCAGGAAGCGGGCCCAGTGCCCTGCTATGCACTCGGGCTGGGTGGCTTCACTCAGCTTCTGGGCCTTGGGGTTCCCTACAAAATGTGTTTGGAGGAAAAACTGCTGCTGTAGCATGTAAAAAAGAAAGAATGGTATGCTTGAGACTCACCATCACTTACCCAAAATATCCCTGCTTGGGGCCTCTGGCATCAAGCTGGAGCCAGCCAGCCAGCAAGCCTCACCCGCCTACCTTGACTCCCGCTTGCCCTCCCAGAATGGCGACTACAATAAACCAATCCCTGCCCAGTACATGGAGCACCTGAACCACGTGGTGAGCAGCACGCCCAGCCTCCGCGACCCCGCACAGCCACAGCAGTGGGTGAGCAGCCAAGTTCTGCTGTGTAAGAGGTGCAGCCACCACCAGACCACCAAGATCAAGCAGTTGGCTGCCTTCTCTCCACGTGAAGAGGTGAGGTCAGGACAGGAGGAGCTTTGCCAGGGCTCAGGGTACTTAAAGAAGCCGAGGGGACAGGCACAGTGCAGGGTGCTGGGCAGGAGCCATCTCTGCCAGACAGCAGCTTTTCTGTCCTGAGTGCCCAAGGGGTTCTGCTCACCCTGACCCCTGCTGGCCACACATTCCAGGGTGTGTTTAGTTCCATCACAGTTGTAGCCAAACTGTTTCTCACAGTGTCTTGTGGTTACTGGTTCCAAGCCTGGAAACACCAGGGAAATCCCGCTGCCTGCAAGTCCAAAGGGGTCTGTCCCTGGGCAGAGGGAGTAGGGACCTTGGGCCAATTGGGGGACCTATCGGATCCTGTCCTCATCCCTCTAAGCCAGTCTAGCTGGTTGGCGTCCTGGGCAGTTTATTATGAGAGTTAGCAGGAAATGCTGCTGGCTCCTGGAAGAAGGAGAATGCTAGATGTTGCTGAGAGGCTTGGCATTAGGGCTTGGGCTGAGGTGGGAGCTTGGCCTTCCCTGTGCTCACCGTGGAGTCCAGGAGTATTGTTACCTGGCTCCTCATGTCCACCCTCAACCCTCACCTTAGACAGCCAGGGCTGAGGGAGTCCTATGACCTCAGGAGGCAGATCCCAGTTGAGGCCCAGAGACGCTGGCTTTCCTGGGGTCAAGCCAGGGAGAGAAGGAAAACAGCTGAGCTCAGACCAAGGCAGGGAGCAATGGGGACCTGCAGAAGGGGACAGAAGGTGTGGCTCAGCGGCCAGGCAGCTTTCCTGACATGCTTGCCCCAGCAAGAGATGACACTGATGACCCTCCTGGCCGCTGCAGACTGAAATGTTTGGCTTTCTTGGAAACAGGAGGGAGCGAAGCATTGCTATAGCTCTGAGGGGAGAAGAGAGGAGGGATTTGTCTTCTGGGCTATTCTGGATACCCAAGGAACCCTTCTGCCACTAGGCCCAACCAGGGGCTTTCTAGTGCATTTTAGACCCTCAGGCTCAAGAGGAAGCCTGCTCTGACCTGTCTGTCCGCACACCTCGCCGTATGCCGCAGGCAGAGGGTAACGCAGGTTCAGCATGGGGGTGACGTGCTTGTGATCACCCCCTTGTAGGCAGCAAGGCCAGGACCCACACCCAGGTCAAACCTGTAAGATGGGCAGCTTAGCCGGCCCCTGACAGCGAGCCTGTGTCCCTCACCCCGCAGGGCAGGTACGACGAGGAGGTGGAGGTGTACCGGCACCACCTGGAGCAGATGTATAAGCTGTGCCGGCCTTGCCAGGCGGCTGTTGAGTACTACATCAAGCACCAGAACCGCCAGCTACGCGCCCTGCTGCTCAGCCACCAGTTCAAGCGCCGGGAGGCCGAGCAGACCCACATGCAGGTGTGAGGCAGACACCCACAGGAAGCCCTGCCAGAGGGCTGGGCCCCAGTGGCCAGAGCGCAGGTCCTCAGAGCTGACCCTTCCCCATGGCCAGGTTCCCGCCCTGTCCCCAGGTCTCTTTGTGTTATTAGCCAGAAGGTGTCCCCAAGGAAAGTGACAGTAGCACAAAGCATTTGTTACTTGTCTGAATAGGGGGTTGGGGTGCCCTGCTGAATCTGAGCACTTCCCTGACAGTGCTGCCTTCATTCCTCAGCGGCCTTTGTGTGCTGGGACCCCCATTGACAGACAAACTCAGGGAGGCTGAAGAGCTCTCACATGAGGCTGTGTGCTTGGTGTGTGGTGGCACCAGGATTTGAACCTGGTTAAAATTACTGATTTTTATCACAGTACTTAATTGATAGAATATTCTGGTTTTTAAAAGTCAGATAATGGTAGCAAGTAAATTTAGAAGTAAAAAGTGTCCCTGTGTGTTCCCTGAGTCCAGCTGGTATGTGGTTTCGGGCCTATAGCTGGACCTCTCACTGGAAGGCCGTACCACATCTGCCCTGTCCTCAGACCCTTCATTCTCATGTTTGTGGCCTGAATAACTCACTGCTGTATTTTTAACTTAATTTTTTGCCAGAGTCATCCATACATTATGTCAATTTCAGTTAAAATCACAATAGCAACTTTTGGTGAGAACTTGACAAAATGATTGAAAAGTTTATTTGGGGAAATAAAGTGACCATAATATGGAAGAGACTTCTGTGAGGGAGAGCATGGTAGAGTGGTCCTCCTCCCCATGCAGAACTGTCACCGGGGGATGTGGGTCGGGAACTGAGATAAGTGGTGGAACCGAGTGGCAAGCCTTTGCAGAGTTGAGGTGTGGGGAAGGGGGCAGCCCTGGTCATCAGGAACAGGGAGGGCCATCAGGGCTATGGGGCCTAGCCAGAACCCCTGCAAAGAGGGGCACCAGGAACGGCTGTAGGTAGCTCTGTGGCCATCTCACTGACCTGCCTCTCTCCCTTCCTCTCAGAGCTTCTGCTCCTCCACAGTGAAGGCCCCAGCCCAAGTCATCCTGCTCCGTGCCCTTGCCTTCCTGGCCTGCGCTTTCCTGCTGACGGCCGCACTGTATGGCAGCAGTGACCCCTTCGCCCCCGGGGCTACCCTGCCCTTGGCCCTGCCACCTGGTGGCAACGGCTCTGCCACACCCAACAACGGTACTGCACCTGGGGCTGAGGGCTGGCGGCAGCTGCTGGGCCTGCTGCCTGAACACGCATCAGAGAAGCTACGTGAGGCCTGGACCTTTGGGCAGAACCATCAGATGGGCGTTGTGGTATTGGGCCTGCTCACCTGCCTCCTGGCCATGCTGCTGGCCGGCCGCATCAGGTGCGTGTGGGGCCTGGAGGCTCGATCACTGTCGGGGGCAGAGCCAGGGGCCCTACAGGGCACACATCCCAGGCTGAATTCTGCTATGAGGCTGGAGCCAGATTCGGTCCTGTTCCCTAGGGGCTCGGGGGTCAGGTGAGCGAGGTGGGACAGCACATGCCCTGAGTGGGGACAGTGGAGCTGGGGCCTAGCTGCCTTGTTTCTCTGCCTCAGGTAACGACCTATCTTGTGGGCCGTGGGTGCTCTCAGGCCCCCCTGAGCAGGAACAAGCCCTGTGTGAATGCTGTGTCCCCATTACCTAGTCCTCACAGTGACTCTGAGGAGGTGTCTCTTAGCTTTGTGCTAGAGCACAGAGGCTCAGGGCAGGGGGACACAGACCTGCCGGGAGTCAGGCAGTGAGTGAGTATTGAGGGATTCCGAGGTCCACGCCCTCCTGCTGGCTCTTTCTGCCCTCGGAGTGGGGTCGGGAGGTCCTGTCCTGCCTCTTGGGCTCACCCGCCACTCTCTCTGCAGGCTCCGTAGGATTGACGCCTTCTGCACCTGCCTGTGGGCCCTGCTGTTGGGGCTGCACCTGGTGGAGCAGCACCTGCAGGCTGCCTCGCCCAGCTGGCTGGACACGCTCAAGTTCAGCACCACGTCCCTGTGCTGTCTGGTGGGCTTCACAGCAGCTGTGGCTACAAGGAAAGCAACAGGCCCACGGAGGTTCCGGCCCCGAAGGTCAGAGAAGCAGCCGTGACTTGAGGGGGGAGGACAGATGGACGGACAGGCCCAGGCTTTGCCCCAGCCCAGAACAGGGCGTCTCTCTGCCCTGCCTCTTCTTACTGCCTTGCTCCCACCCAGCACAGCCTAGAGCCCTGGGTTTTGGCCAGCCCCTGTGCTGCCTTGAGGGATCAACCTACCCCCTTTTCCTTTCTGGCACCCCCCAAACCACCCCCAGTGTCCTATAGCTACTTACCACTGCCACTACCTCTCTGGCCAAAGACCTTTTCACTGCCCCAGTGACCAGAAGTGGCAGCACCACACAGCCTGCCTCTGACACGCGGCTTTCTCCACTCACTCAGACTCTGTCCACAGTCTGTTCCTGGCTCTGACACCATGGGGTGGGGTGCAGGGCTGTAGGCTGAGCCCTTGGTGCATGCCCCGACCACTCAGGCTGCTTATCACAGCAGGTACTACTTAGCAGAGTGACAGGGGAGCAGAGACCCTCTACCCCCATTCCTGCATAGACCCTCTGGTGTGGTCTGTTCCCCTATCCTCTGTCCCTGTGTAGAGTCTGTAGTCTGTCCCCCATCCCCTGTCCCTGCATAGACCCTCTGGTCTGCATCCCTGTCCCTGTCCCTGTATAGATCTTCTGGTCTTGTCTGTTCCCCTTGTTCCCATCCCTCCATAGGCCCTCTGGTCTGGTCAGCCCACCTGTCCCCCATATCTGCATAGACCCTCTGGTCTGGTCTGCCCCCAGTCCCCATTCCTGCATAGACCCTCTGGTCTGGTCTGCCCCCATATCCCCTGTTCTGCATAGACTCTCTGGTCTGGACTGTCCCCCTACTTACACAGAGCCCCTGGTCTGCTCCACTGTCCTCTGACTTACATAAACCCTCTCTGTCTGCTCCATGGTACCCTGTGGTCCTGCCCATTGTTGGGCCAGCCTTTTAGGAAGCAGTGGAACCACAAAGTCAGGGCTGCCCCTCTGGATCCACTACGTAGGCCCCTGAGATCCTGTGATCCCTCAGCCTCCATCCCCAGGAATGGATAGTCTGGTTTGACCATGAGTTGTTGGTCAAGACCCCTCCCCAGGTAGACAGTAGAATGTCCTGCTTCTCCTTTTGGTCCTCAAGCTTCCTCTCTACAGGCTGTGATGGGAGTTTGCCCCACCTATGGGGTCTGTGGACCAGGGAGAAAGAACTAGGGCTGAGTCCTCTGCCCCGGGAAAGCAGGACCCCTTCCCTGTCAGGGGCCCCGACTCAGTCCTAGGAGACTGAGGCTTCCGGCCGTGGCTCCTCCTCTGGCTGCCCACATGGGGCTTGAATGTCCGTTGGCCCTGTTCCCCCACAGACCCAAGATGTCCCCTTTCCTCCACTCACCCTGTAGGATGTCTAGGATAAGTTGAGGTTCAGCACAGGTAAGGGGCCTGAGGGACACATAGGCTCTCTGTGACACCAGATCACTATCATCTTGTCCCTCTCTGACCTGTCATAAGCTTCCCCCAGCCCCTGGCAGCAGCTTTTGGAGAATGCCCATACCCCTGCTCTGCGTGTCCATGTGGGGCCACCACAGGGCCCCTGTGCCCCTCCCCCAAGTCAGACAGGGTGACCCCCAAATGGGGGAGGGGTGCCCAGAGATGGCTGCCTCCCAAAATCACTCCCCAGAGGAGGCCATGAACCTGCTGGTCAGTAGCTGTGCACTCCGGGGCAGTCCTTGCTATTCCCAGCCTCAGTTTACCGTCTGGGGAACGAGAGGTAGATCTTTTCCAGGGTCCGTGGGCATAAGGACTCTGACATGGCATGTAAGGACGCACTTTGAAAATAGAGGTGCCATCTACATGCAAGGGAAGTTCCCATCCTCAGGAGTACAGCCAAAGTGTGGACCAAGGCTTTCCCCCACCCGGCACGTTGCCCTTTAGCGCCCCCAGAGTGGGCTACACGCTCCCTCTGGGGCCCGTGTGTCCAGCCCCTTACAACTTGGAGCATAAACTTCCCACCCCCAGGGGTAGCCCTGGGAGGCAAAGATGGATGAGACACATGTGAGGGTCACACCCAACTCCATGGGTCTGAGGGAACAGGTTGGTAATTGCCCTGGTCAGCTCCTGTGTGGAGCCTGCAGCGAGGTGGAGAGTGGTGCCCAGGCCCTGCCATTGTGAATCCACCACCTTTGAGGGTCCTAAGAGGCCACCCTCCCACCCTGAGCCCCAGTGATTAGATGACAGCTTGCTACTTGCTCAGCATCACAGGTGGTAAGCCCAGATGAGCTCTTAGGGCCCTGGGTGTCCAGTGAGCCTTGTGGCTTCGCACAAGGCCCTGGCATTGCGGGGCTCAGCTTGTGGCTCAGCATAGAGGGTGAGATGAGGGCAGGGCTGAGAGTCCCACTGGTTCAGCAGGGATGAGGGTTGGGGACAGGCCTGAGCAGCCTCAGGTGGCATGTCTACCTAAGGGGCAGGTGTTGCTGCCTCCCCTTTGCCTCCCACCCCCCAAAAGGGCATATGAAAGACAAGGAGGTGACAGGTGCCAGGTCAGGAAAGAGTGGTCTGTCTGCTGTGCTTGCCTGGGCTTGTATCTCGACTCTCCTGTTCTCAAGGACATTTTGACAGTGTGATGCTAATTTCTGCTTTTCTTGGCATTGGGTAGGACATTGTGTGTGTGTATTTAAATTAAATTATTTATAATAACTAGAACCAGCTCTTGCTGGCCAGAATCCTCCTCTACGCAGACATCCCTCCTGCCCTGGGGTGATGTATGGAGGGTCATCTCATGAGATGGCTGTCATCGGAGCAAGGATTCCTGGCCACCTGAGAGTTTTGTGTGACTTTTTAAAAATACCTGTCTGTCCCTCGAAGTTTCATTACTTGAAGAAAATGCCAGCACCTTGTGACATTACTGGCAGCAGCTGAGAGAGTATGGGCACTATTGTATTGTGGCTTGTGGCTGGGAATGTCACCCCTGCCAGGGACTTCTCTCTCCCCAGCCAGGGTTGGCCATCAGACCTTCCAGGGTCAGAATGGGATCATCCTGAGTGCCAGGTGACTGTCCCTGAAACACAAGTGAGGTAGATGCAGCCGTCTTCGCTCTCTGGGTCTGAGGACCACAACTGGGCCAAGCAGGCTTCCCCCGGGACACTTACCTGGGGGCAGACAGCTAAGACACACCTGCCACACCTGCCCCCCCAGCCCAGGAAGGAGCCTGTGTCCTCTCTGTCCGTGACTGTCACTGAGCCTCATCTGTCTTCTTGTGTAGTAGAATTATGGATAATTGTCTAGTGACCCTCAAAACACTGTAACCACCACTCCTGGTGTAGACGTCGTGTTTTGGATGCTGTGTTTTCAATAAATGCCTCGGGGTCCTGCTTTTACCTGGTGACATCAGGTACCGCGTCTTTTTTCTTTTTTCTTCCTCACTTCAGGAGGGCTCCTGGGCCAGGCCTGGGGCGGGCGGCCTCTGGGAGTGTCCGCAGGAGTCTGCATGGGGAGGTGGGATTGGGAGCTGGAGATGACGACGCCAGGCAGCTCGGGCCCAGCGCTGCTACTGGCCTTGCCGAGTCGCGCTTTTCCTGTCTCAATAAACTGCTCACTAAAACGTCCTCTCCTTCCACTCTTGACCTGGACTGGGATTGAGAGGGAGAAGACCAGACGTCTCCCCTTCAGAATCACTGCCCGGAGGTAGAAGCACAGGCTTGGATTCTCAGCTTTTAATCCCTCTGTGAGATAAAAGTTTGGGGGTGCAGGGTAGTCTGGGGTCCTCTCACCAAAGGAAATTCAGTACCTTTGAAGTTTTCTGAAACTGTCAGAGATTGGGTCTCTTTAATTGGAGGGGAGACACTGGGGCAGGGCAGAGCTGTCTACCCCCACCCCAAGAACTCACTGGCGCTGTATGAGGACCTTTCTTTGATGTTACTGCGTTACCCAGCATGAGGGGTCAGGCTGCTGCAGAATTCCCCAGAGCACCAACATTTTTAGTGGCATTTAAATTTGGAAACAGCACTGTGCTCAGGTAGCTGGGAAACCTGGGCTTAGAGCATGGGGACAGCCCCAGGTGAGCAGGAGCTGATGGGTGACAAAGCTTTGGCAAAGCCCAGTGGCTCCTGGAGCTGACCCTTGGGGCCAGGGGTTGCTGGGCCCAGCTGGGCACTTCTGAAGCCCATAACCCAGCCAGTACCTTATCCTCTCCTGTCCCAGTCAGCCTGCCAGCTCCGCCCTTGGCTGACTCTTCGCCAGTGTGGGGTAGATGCCATCTTCACTCTCTGGGTCTGAGGACCACACCTGGGCCAAGCAACTGCTATCTATGATACCAGCCCTTCTCCCACAGAGGGTCATGTGTCATCAGAGCAAGTTGTCCAAAGGTTGCAGCTTTTCTTCCACTGTCCCTGTGGTACCTGAAAGTGTCCTCCGGACCATTTCCTAAGGTAGTGGCTGTCCTGGCAAATGTTATCACAATTCTAGAATGACAACACAAAATCTTATTTTCAGTTTAGAGGTGGGAACCTTTCCCAGAGTCTTGGGGGCGAGGAGATGGGCTCCGGACAGGTCAGCAGGCATGTGTCCTGCTTGGGACCAGGTAACCGGGCCCTTCTGCAGATTGGCGTGATGAGTCCTACCTTAATTCCCATGTTCCCCAAACCTTGAGCCTCACCTTTGCTTCCAAAGTCAGGTGGCCTCCTAGTACCTTGGAAGGCATTAGAAAAGGTCACATTATTCAGGAAGTCAACAGCTAACCCCATGCTGTACTTAACAAAACTTTTTCTAAGGGGAAAATGACTGGGAGATTGGTGGCATGTGGCTTGGCTGGTGGTCCCCAAGCATTGGGTGGTGATAGGCATGATACTTTAGCCAGCTCTGGCTCACTGCAGGGCCTGAGCCGGCCTGCCCATTCGTCCGGCCATTGTCCACTGGGCTCATTTGTCCCTTGGCACCGAGGTAAGGCTGGACCCCCACCCCCACAGCTCTGTCCAGATGGTGGACTAATGTATTAACTGCCTCCATCCCTCTCTTCCTCCATAATCAGGTGCCTTAATCAGAAGCATGGTTGACATTCTGGCGTGGGGCCATTGGCTCCTGTTGTGTGATTTGTACCATCTCGAGTTAAAGAGACACTGTCACCTGTCTTTCGGGCAGCCTGTTGTTGTTTATGGGTCTTTTCTAAGTTCTAGTTTGGTGTATGTTCTGGGAGAGCCCTCTTCCAGGGGATTCCAAAGCCTGACTGCCTCCCCCTCTGCTCTGCCAGGGACTTTAGAGGAGTTTCCCGTGTCCAAGGCCAGAAAGCAGGAGACAGCCTCCCGAGGGCAGAGCTGCAGTGGGACTTCCAGGAATCCTGCCCTGGGGAGCAGAGGGCTCCCAGAACTGTCCTGGGGCCTCACTTCCTGGGGTCCGAGCCCATCTGGAAGACCAGCCAATGTGTCTTCCAGTTAGGCTGTTCTGTCGAGAGGCTCTGGGCATGGAACAGGAAGTGGCGAAAAGAGTTCCAAGTCCATTAACCTTCGCTGAATGGCTGGGGTGGGGTTGGGCATTTGTTTCTAGGCAAAGGGATTGGTGTGGATTTGGTAAGGGCGACAGTGTCACTTTAATACCGAGGCTCGTAGTGGAAATAGTTTGCTGTGAGCTGAGGGGGTCAGAGGGGCATGCCGGGAGGGCTGGGTTACGCTGGCACCTCCCAGCCACCCGCTCCTAATGGCACGGTTGTGGTCAGACTGCTTTTCTGCTTCAACTAACGCACGCCTCCACTGGGACCCCGACTGAGGCCCCACCTTCCACTGTGGGAGAGGGCTCAGGACCTGTGTGTAAGGCTGCTCCAGAACCTTCCAGGCTGACCTTTTTCCTCTCCTGTGCCCAATGGGCCCTTGCAGGTACTACCCAGGAGACTCTGCCGGCCTCTTCCCCACCAGCCCCAGCCTGGCCATCCCTTGCCCGAGTGTTGGAGGCTCTTCACCATCCCTGTTCATCCCCACCCCACCCGGCTTCCTGCCCCTTGCCAACCAGCAGCTGTTGCGGTCTCCCCGACGGGCCTCACCCTCCTCACTGCCAGGCCGCCTCAGCCGGGCCCTGTCGCTGGGAACCATACCCTCTCTGATGCGGGCAGGTAAGAAGTGCACAGGTGTTCAAGGAAAAGCAGGTTGGGAGCAGCCTGGGGCAGGGTTGTAGTAGGTGCATGATGGGGTTAATGCGGGGAGTGGTTAGCACTCCTGCCACACTGACAGCTGCAAAAGGGCTCAGGTCCTGGTGCAGCCACGCAGGAGCTGCCCTCAGTCAGTGGCTGTACCTGCTCTGAGCCTGCAAAGAAACGGAGCTGATAGTAGAAGGTACCTTGTGGGCAGTTAGGAAAGCTAAATGAGGTAACCTATTTAACGTACTTCAGAGGATACCTGGCACCATCCCTAAACACATGTACTGGGCTGTCTTTGTGTTTGTTTTTTGAGACAGAGTCTCACTCTTTTGCCCAGGCTAGAGTACCATGGTATCAGCCAAGTCATGGCAACCTCAAACTCCTGTGTTCAAATGATCCTCCTACCTCAGCCTCCTGAATAGCTGGGCCTATAGGCATCTGCCACAGCACCTAGATGGTTTTTCTGTTATTAGTAGAAACGGGGTCTCACTCCTGCTCAGGCTGGTCAAGCTCCTCCAGACTTGGCCTCTCAGTGTTAGGATTAACCACCATGAGCCACCATGCCTCTGCTCTATCACCCTGGCTAGTTTACCGTGGTGATACAGACCTCCCAGTTCCTGGACTCAAGGGATCCTCTTGCATCAGCTTCCCATGTAGCAGGAACTACAGGTACACACTACCATACCCAGCTAATTTTTCTATTTTTTTGTAGAGATGAGGTCTCACTATATTGCCCAGGCTGTTCTCAAACTCTTGGCCTCAAGTGATCCTCCTGCCTCAGCCTCCCAAGTGTTGGGATTATAGTGTAAGCCACTGTGCCCAGCCTGGGCTTTGTCTTACTACATACAGTTCTTACCATTCTGGATGCTGCTGTTGTGACTGAGGCCATGGGGACCTCAGTGGCAGGAAACAGTGCCCTGAGCCTTTCTGTGGGGTCTGAGGAACAGAGGTTCTATTTGGGTCAGTAGCATCTATTGAGTACTTGTGCTCTGGGCCATTTTCAGAGAGACTTTGCCTCACCCCTCATTTCTCCCAGCAGGATCTTCTAGGAAGGCATTGTAAACACATTGTGACTGATGTTTGCTGGCCTCTGGGAAGCCTGGCTCATATGGGGTCTGCCTCGTTCTCAGGAGTGTCTTGGGCGCTGGCTCTCCATGTACCAGGCCTGATGCTGGGGGCTGTGGGGCAGGATCCTAACCAGAAAGAATGTGGGTGGCATCACAGTTAACCCAGTTCCTCATTATTAAATTATAGTCAGCAGCCTTACAGTCAGGGTCTCAGTTAAGCCTCTCAGTGATTCTACCAGGCAGGGCCTTTAGCTCTGAGTCAGACACCTCTTTGAGCTTCACTTTCCTTTTGAGACTTGCCGAAGGTCCTGCTCCTGCTGAGAACTAGGGCTTGGGGCCTGCGCAGTCTGAGGTGTGCAGTGAGCATCCTCCAAGATGGAGGCGAGTCACTCTGCCACCAGGGATAGCTCCCTGGAGGAGACGGCACCTGAGCTGAGCTTGAGATAGGGTTTGAGACGCTTGGGTGGCTTAAAGGTATGGATTTTTCCCTAGTACAGAGACCCAGGGGCTATTCTGTGAGACTGGATTGAATGCACATGTGAGCCAGGTTGCTGGAGACAATGGCCACTGCCTTTACTTCTGCCAGGAATCTGTGCTCAACAGAGGTCCCTAAGCCCCTGCGCAGAGCCAGGCTCAGCACACAGCTCAAGGGACAATAGCAGGCAAGTCACAGCCCAGGCCTGGCCTGGGTGCCTATAGGCCTGAGTGGATTTATGAAGAGCACCTGGGGTGAGGGAGCCCTGGACATGGGAACTGGGGAGACACTGCAGCAGGGGCTCTTCTTCAAAAGTTTTATCTGGAGCCCCCCATCCGGCACTGCAGCAGGGTTTGAGGCCTCGAGATGGGGGTCAGGCCTGGGTGGAGCTCAAGTGCAGACCTCATCCCAATTAATCATCCTCTGGGTTAAAAGCAGTGACTTGACCTCAGGAGAGAGCAATTCCTGCTCCTTGTGTTTCCCTGGAAATTAAATTCGGAGTAGGAATGAGAACCCAGGTTCCTCCTTACCACCTGCCCTTTCTCTGGAGAAAACCCCTCCCGCTTCCAGGGGTCCTTTGGTCCTGTCTGCTGGTCTGACAGAGATGAAACAAGGGACACAGACTTGGGGCCACAATATGACTCCAGGGTGCTGTGAGGATGACACACAGGACACTAAAGTGCCATAATGACCATGTCCGCTGGGAGCAGCCCAGGAGGGTCCCTTGGTCCCTGCTGTGATCTGACCTTGGACAGGTTGTGTGGCTCCCTGCACCCTCCTCTTTTCCTATAAAGTGGGACAGCTGTGTCTTCATGGCTATATTGTGGTGAAGTGAGACCAGTTCTCAGCACATGTGGCAGCCTCTGTTGCCCTGGAGTGGGGGGCAGGGATGGCAGCAAAGGGCCCAGAGCTTCTGAGAGGACTCTGCACTCTAACCCCTTAGGAGGGGAAGGTGGCGGTCCCAGGGCTGGTTCAGGACCAGCTGGGGTAGAGCGATCTCCCTGTTGAGGCTCAAGTCAACAGGTGGCCTGTCCAAAGTGGCAGCAAGGTTCTGTGGGGCTGTCTGGTGATGGGTGGATCTCAAAGTCTCCATTGCCGGGCTGGGTTGGCAGGACAGCTCCTTGCAGATCTTCAGCTTCTGGGGCAGGGCCAGGTGCTGTGACCAAGCTTGGGCTTCCTGTCTCCTGTCCCCTCAGCTCTGCTCCTCTGCTGCCCAGGTCCTGCAGGAAGCTCTCTGCCAGCATCCACAGGGTGGGCTGTGGAAGGACTCTGATTGACTATCTGGGTCGCATAAACACCATTACCCAGTCATGAGTGCTGGCCCGAGTCTGTATCCCTGGCCTAGTGGGGAGAGAGGCAAGCCAAGCACTTGCCCTGTCACCCAAACTAGAGGACAGACCCTTCAGAGTCTGGGGGATAGAGCAGCAGCCACCCACAACACAGCACCTTCAGCTCTTAGCTGGGTACTGGAGGTCATAAGCAGTGTGAGATGGCCCTACCCTCAGGGTGCATTTGATTTAGGAAGAGGTGGTGTATTTGGCCCTCCTGGGTCCGGCACAGGCAGTCAGGAACTGCAGTTAGTGGAGGAAGTGCTACTCAAGATGGCCAGGAAGGCAGGGCCCTGTGGAAAGTAGGGCAAGAAGTTGGAGTGTACCCAGGGGCCAGCTCCCCTTACCTCCTGCGTGAGCTTTAATTTCTTTGTCTGCAAAGTGGGAGTGCACCCGGCATACCTCAGACATAGCCCAGGGGCCAGTTGAGCACCTGTGTTTCTTGAAAGCATCTGTAAATGACAACATCTGTGGGAGCCATGAGGGCAGGGCTGGAGAGGGTGGGCTCCTCTGTGTGGCCCATGTGATGTGTGCCTTTCTCCTTTGTCCCCAGACTCAGGCTATCTGTTCAGTGGGAGCCGCCCACCATCTCAGGTGTCCCGGTCTGGGGAGCTTCCTGTTTCAGGTGAGGGGAGCTGGGGCTGAGAGGAGGGGTGGGGACTGCCTCAGGTGGTGCAGCACGGGGTCTAGGGTTTGCATGAGGTTTGGGGCCAGACAGCCTCTGAATGTGTGTTAAAATCTGTTCAGCCCTGGGCAAGTGACTTAACACACCTGTGCCTTGGTTTCCTCTTGTGTGATAGTTACTGGGATCAGATGATGTCACTATGATCAGATTATAACCATGCTGCCATCCTTCCCAGCGATTGTGGGTGGGGGTGGCACATACGCCAGGGCTCCACCCACCAGCAGCGCTCTGGTTAGCTGACCTTTAGTCTCCAGAGTCATTGCTCTCAGCTGAGGAAGGTGCCAGGTGCTTTGGCTAGAAATTGAGGGAGTGGGGAACATGGCTGAGGCTCCATGGTCTCTTCCCCTCCCTCAGGTGCCTGGTGGGGTGCAGACCCCTCCTTGCTGAGGCTGCTGGCAGGGCTGCCCCAGCCTGCCCCCGGTCTCTGTACGACCTGTCCTTTCTTCCTGAGTTAACAGGAAAAGCACAGAACAGAATAGCACACAGAAGGCGTGTTGATCACCCACATTCACGTCCTTGCTGTTTTTATTGTCCTTCTCTTCAGATTACTTCTCTCTGCTATCGGGGAGCTGCCCTTCCCCAGCGCCCTCCGTGGCTGGCTCAGTGGCCTCCAGCTCTGGGTCCCTGCGTCACCGTCACCGCAGGCCCCTCATCAGCCCTGCCCGGCTCAACCTGAAGGGCCAGAAGCTTCTGCTGTTCCAGACCCCACCCAGGGAGGCCCCTGTCACCCCCAGCAGCTCGGATGCTCACTCACATCACAATGGCAGCCTCTTCCTGGTGGAGCCACCTCAGGTCCCCCCGCGGCAGCCCCTGCCAGACACGAAGCTCACCGTGGGTATGGTCTTCTGCCCACCCCCATAGGGCCATGGGTCGCTTCTGCAGCCAAGAGGTCATCAAGGGCAGCAGTGGGGCCCTTGCTCCAGTAAACCTGACACCCCCAGCCTGGCTCTGGTGACTTGAATCCTCTAGGACACTGCCCTCTACTGGCTGATTTTATTTTCTTCTTTTGCAGTCGACCTTCAGGGTCCTCTGTTCCTTGGGACCAGTTGAAAACACATCGTGTACTGCTGGGCTGCATCTGGTCACACATATTTTTGTTTTGCTCTAATGGTGCACACACACTAAAGCACTCACCATTTCTAATTAGGCTCCGACCTTTAAAATACGCACCTTCCACATGAATTTGTGACTTTCCTGTGCCTTCTACAGTGTCAGCAAATCTGGCCACACTGGCCCTTTGTGCTGGGAGACAGAGGTGGCAGGGCAGTCAAGGTCCATATGCCAGGCTCTGCCACCCCTGCCCCGTCATCAGCCAGGGTCTGTTGGCATTTGAGTTTGCAGCTCCTGATCCAAAACCCGCCACTCCCATAGCAACTGTGCAGCCGGAATCCAAAGGAGACCCTGCCCAGGCAGGGGTGAGTGGGTTGTGACAGGCTGGCTTGCCACTTCTGAGGACTGTCCTGGGATTGGCAGTGGAGCTGCCCAGGGTCTTCCCTGGGGGCAGCTGTGAGCACCACTGAGGTGCACACCCTTCTCTCTGCAGATGTGAGATCGCATCCTGAAGGAGGCAGTGCCTGCAGCAGCCGCTCCATCAAAAAAGAGGATGACTCATCCCAGTCGTCCACCTGTGTGGTGGACACCACCACCAGGGGCTGTGCAGAGGAGGCCACAGCATGGAAAGGTCTGCCCCCCAGGGTGGTGGGGGAGGGTTTAGATCTAAAGCCACCATCTCTTCTTGGTAGACACATCATTGCTGCTGTGTAGGACAGCACTGACACTGAGAAGTTCTGTCACACCAAAAGTTCTCAAAGAACTTGAGCACATTAGGGTGGCCTAGTGTGGGGGCCAACAGGCTGGGCACACACTGGGCAGCCTGGTGTGGGGGAGGGCAGGCCTGTGCAAGAGGACATAGCTTCCTAGTTCAGATCCTTGCTGCCGTTCTTAACAGCAGCAGAGGAGCATGAGACCAAATCGGTGCTCAGTATCCATTATTCCTCCCAGGGAGGGGGCCGCCAAGGAGAGTTTTTTCTGGGAAGGTCATTTTGATCTGTCGCTCCAGCTCAGGCTCTATCTGCGGCAGGTGCCTGGCAGCACTGCTGGGCTGTGGGCAGACCCAGGCCAGCTGCCAGTTAGCTCAGAGGCTGGGCAGGGTGCTTTTCCCCTGAAGTCCCTATGCTCTTGTGTGTAATAGTGTTACCCCTCATCACTCAGGTGCAAGCATGTGACAGCCCAGCCCAAGGCCTTCCTGGTGGCTCAGACAAGAAGGGGTTTTGGAGGGGACAGGTGCAGAGGTCTTTCCTGCTAGGGAGGTCTTAGGGCCTCCAGAAAAACTGAGGCAGGGGCTCCCAGCCTGGGAAGCACCCAGGGCAGAGCCTTGAGGCCTTCACAGGCTGCATCTTGGGGAGTCAGGGTGGTGGCGGCAGGGGCTGCTGCCCAGCTGCACCCCACATGCATGTCCTAACCAGGTCTCTGTGCACTCTTGCAGGTCGTTTCAGCCCCTCCTTGATCCGGGGCCTCCTGGCCATGAGCTTGGCTGCCAACGCCCTCTTCACCTCTGCGTACCTATACCAGAGCCTGCGCTGACCTACTGTGACCGTCAGAGGGTAGCGCCCGGTGCATGCTATTCCCACCACTGCCGGCCTCAGAGCCCTCCCTGGATGGTCCCTCGTCTCCAGGGACCTTGACCTTGCCGGACTGGGAGCCCCTGCCCTCAGGACAACTGTGTCTGGTCCCCTGACAGACAGCAGGGCTGAGTGTGGGTCTGGGGTCACACACTCTGCCTGCCCATCTCCTTGGCTGACTTTAGTTGTGTGTTTGGTGCTGACATTCTGACCCCAAAGCCAGGGATCCCCAAGGGCTGCATGACCTTGGGGCCACACCCCTTTGCTGCCGTTCTGCCCTGTCAGGACACATGACTACTGTAACCACCACAGTAGCACGGGGCTGCCCTGGACCCCGTGCCCTAGGGCTGTGTTCACATCTTTGTACTGTATTCCCCTGGGGGGGCGGGGGAGGGGTGACCCCCAGGAAGGGTGTCGTCTGACCTGCCTCGCCCTTCCTTTGGGGGTGTGCAGAGGGGCACTGGCTCCTCACAGCCCCTGGGTCTCAGCAGCCAGGAGCCCAGCTGCACCTAAGGACTAGTATAAGCACTTGCCGCTCCTGTGGTCCCCCTCTCCTGCTGCGTGTACCCGTGTTTTGTGACCTATGGTGACTTTCCCAGGAAGCAGCCCCTTTACCCCAAGAGCACAGAGCCCAGGGCCTACCTCGCCTCATTTCTCCAGGCCAGGCTGTCTGGCCCCTGGGCTCTGCCTTGAGCTGTAGGGCAGGTGGGGTGGGGGCCTCCAGGTCTCAGGTTCAGCTGATCCTCCCCGCCCTGCTGGGCACCTGGCTCCTCTCAGCCACTGAGACCCAACTGTCTTATCCTTGCATTGTGTCCCCTCAGGCCACCCCACTAGTGTTTTTCCCTGTCCCAGTGCCCTTGGTCCCACCACTGCCCTCTGCCTGGCTTTGCCCCAGGGAGGAGGGAGGAGGGGCCTTGGTCTGGACTGGGCAGTGTGAATACATCTGTCCCTCAGAGTCTGTGCCCCTAAGGGAGGGAACGGCTGCCGCGGTGAGTTCTGAGACTACGGTAGGGGCACCGGGGCAGGAGGAAGGGTCTTCACTCTGTCATTCAGGGATAAAGTTTAATTTTATTTTTCTACATATTTGCCAGGTAAGGCATTTTGCTGATAAGCAAGATGTCCCCAGTTCTCCCTGCTAGGGAGGTTTCATTTTTTTAAGCTTTGGGTGCTTTTTTAATAATTTTTTTTAACATGGGGAAGGATATTGTGCTGACTTCACCTTCCCTCTCCTGTCCCCTGAGAGCTCCCCACACCGTGCCCTGCCCCATCCAGCCCCAGAACGTGGGGAGCGGAGGGGGGTGGTGCCAGGACTCAAGTCCAACTGCCACAGATGGTTCCAACTCGGAGATGGTGCCTCTTAGTCCCCATTTGTATAGTGGACATGTGTGTCAAGTTTTTTAATTTTATTTTTTGCTTAACCAAACCAGACTCCATTCCCAAACACCCTTCCTCACTGGCTCCTCTCACAGCCAGGCTGGCCTGGCCTGGCCTGCCCCGGCTGTGGTCCCAGCATCCCCGGGGGACAGGCCAGGCGGGAGGGGGTGTTACTTTTGTTTCACACAGAAAACACAACCTTATTTTTCTTTATAAAAACAAAAAAGGAAACCAAAAAAGATACAACCTTTGAACTCTGCCTGGCTGTCTGGTTCATTCTCTTATGCTTTGGCCAGCAGGGTGGAGAGGGCGGCTTCCCCAGGGCTCAGGGTAACCTGTTGGTGGTCCTGCAGACACTGAGGGATCTGGACAGAAGACGCCCTGCCTGGGCTGGGCCTGGGCCAGGGCGGGAAGAAGGGTGTCCCAGGCAGAGCGCCTGAGCCAGGGGCGGGCTCCTCAGGAAAGCCCGTCCCTGCTGCAGGGGCACAGGTCAGCATGTGACAAGAGACCTTTTCTTCCCCAAATGCCCTCAGAATCACTCTGTGATCCTCCAGCACAGCTGCAGAGCCAGACACCGTCTGTCTGATGGGCCCGGCCCTGCCTGGGCCAGGAGGCTGCAGCAGGTGAAAGAGCAGGGATGCACCTGCCCTTACAGCGAGCAGAAGGCAGGGCAGGGTGGTGGTGAGGGACCAGCCTCCTGAGTAGCACAAGTGCTTGGTCAGGCCGTCCAGTGACTGGGTCTGCTTGTATACTGACTTCAGTTTCATTCCTAAGTAACAGGGTGGCCATCAAGGACTGGGGTGATTGAACCACGCAGGGGGCAAAAAGCCCCAGCAGGTATTCTGGGCCAGTGCCCTCCAGGGAGGATGGATAGCTGGCAAGGTGGGGTGGGCTTCCAGAGGTCACAGATGATCTGAGCCAGACCTCAGGGCATGTGGGGGTAGGTCCTGCTCACAGTACCCAGAAGCCACCATTAAGCTGTTGGTGTCTGCTTTGTCTTTTTTTTTTTTTTTAATTTTGAGACAGTCTTCTTTGTCACTGGGCTACAGTGCCATGGCATCAACCTAGCTCACAGCTACCTCAAACTCCTAGGCTCAAGTGAGCCTCCTGAGTAGCTGGTGGCTAACCAGTAACTCAGGCACCTACCACCACACCCTGCACACCCTGCTAATTTTTCTATTTTAGTAGAGATAAGGTCTCTTGCTTAGGCTGGTCTTGAACTCCTCTTTTTTTTTTTTTTTTTTTGCAGTTTATGGCCGGGGCTGGGTTTGAACCCACCACCTCCAGCATATGGGGCCAGCACCCTACTCCTTTGAGCCACAGGCACCACCTGGGTCTTGAACTCTTGAGCTCAAAGAATCCTCCCATCTCACTTCCCAAAGCGTTGGGAATACAGGTGTGTGCCACCATGCCCAGCAGTTTCTTTTTTCTTCTAAAATCCTGAGTTGACTTTTGCTTTGAAAACCTGCCCCTGGTTGTCACCTTGCACTGTGGAGGGGAAAGATGATCAGAAGATCAGCATTCCTTCCCCTAGTAATATTTACAAAGAAATGGTTTGTAATCTGGCTCCTGGCAGGAGCAGGAGCTTAGGGGAGAGGTGAAAGGCAGGGAAGGTGCCCAGCACTACCACTCGCCTGAGCAGAAAAGCCCAGTTGTCATATGCTGGGCTCCACCTGAGTTTTTATGTTGGAAAAGTTTTGATTAAAATAATGTGCTGGATGCAGTGGCTCACACCTGTAATCCCAGCACTCTAGGAGGCTGAGGCAAGTGGATCTCCTGAGCTCATGAGTTCAAGACCTGCCTGAACTGAAGTAGAGGGAGACCCTGCCTCTAAAAATAGCTGAGTGTTTCGGCAGGTACCTGTAATCCTAGCTACTTGGGAGGCTGGGTCAAGAGAATGGCTTGAGCCCAGGAGTTTGATGTTGCTGTGAGCTATGGCGCCACAGCACTCTACCGGGGGTGACAAGACTCTTACCTCAATAAAATAAACATTCAAGCCGTGTCTGTAATCCGAACATTTTGGGAGGCCTTGGCAGGAGGATCACTTGAGGCCAGGTGTTTTGAGACCAGCCTGGGCAACATAGCAAGATCTTGTCTCTACAAAAAATAATAGTGACAAATTAAGGTTCAAAAACCACTGCTGGCATTCCACCCACCTTACCAACAAAAAATAATAGTGACAAATTAAGGTTCAAAAACCACTGCTGGCATTCCACCCACCTTACCAACCGGCCTTGTGACAGCTGGGCCCTTCCATACAGCAAGAGAGAAAGGGCCTAGATGACCTGTTGGCCTTCTGAGAGATGATCAGGGGTAGGAACTCCCAATAGGGGAAATCTGGGGAGTCTGGAGTGGCTCCACCACTGCAGAATACTTTTGGAGATAGCAACTCAGGATATTTTGCCACCTGAGGGTGGGAATAGGGAAAGCTGTTTTCAGTCCTTAGGGGCTGGTGTAGCCAGCTCAGCTTTGGGGCCCGCAATGGGTTTTCTGTGCATCCTTTTGCTGGTTGTGAGTATACTGTGTCCAGCCCCCATTCACCAAGGGAGACCAAGCAGGAACACAATGTAACAGGGAGGGATCTGGGATTTCCAGGGCAGGTTTCCATGTTCATTCATTGTTAGATCTGTGCAGCTGTTCTGGTTTCCCTAACAAGTGCCAGGCTGTGCTCAACATGGGAATACACCGGTGAGCAAAACTAATCCCTCTTCAAGGAGCTTACCCAGAGTTGGGGAGGCAGGCTTCGGCAAGCATACAAATAACGATGTTATGCGCTCAGAAGTAAGCAGACCCATGGGAATGGGCAAGGGGTTGTTGCTGACACATGAAGGCAAGATGGGGGAGATCCCTATGGTTGAGAGGAAGTGTTAGTGCAAAGGCCCTGGGGCTTTCCAGGAACTGAAAGGCTAATAATGGCAAGAACCACATGAGGAGGACGAAGGAGATGGAAGAAGAGGGCAGGGGCCATCCATGAAGGCCCTCTGCCACATTGGGGATTTAAATCTCATCCCAACAACAAAGACATGAGAAAGGGAACGGCAGGAGCAAACTTGGCTTTTAAAAGAGACTCAGCTGGCTCAGAGCCCGTAATTCAGTGGTTAGGGTGCCGCACTGGGGCTGGAGGGTTCGAACCCAGCCAGGGCCTTCTAAACAATGACAACTGCAACAAAAAATAGTCGGGCGTTGTGGCAAGTCACCAAAAGGTGACAGTGAGACTGTCTCAAAAAAGAAAAAAAAAAAAAAAGACTCAGCTGAACACAGAACAGGAGTCAGTGAAAGGCGACTATAGTCTCAACCCCTCGGGAGGCTGAGGCAAAAGAACAGCTTCCTCATGTTCAGGAGAGAAGGCCACATGGGGCAGAGGCAGTGACTCCGGTGAGGTCCAGGCAAAACCCACCAGACCCTGATTGGAGGCAGCAGGAGAAAGGTGTCCAGGTTAGCGTCTGGATTTGGGGCACACAAAGTGGGCCATATGGAGGGGTGCATCTTTGCCCTAAGGAAACCAGAGGGAGGGCGGGGCATTGAACCCTTTAGAGCCATCCACTGGAGTCCTGTGCCTGCTGCCCCTGCCTGGAGCCCCACCAGCTGTACAGAGGCACCTCTTACCCTTCCAGTACCTACACAGCCACCCAACACCTCTCTGAACCCATCCCATGTTCTTCAGTGTCTGCTGGTGGCTTCCATTAGTCACAGCAGGACTTGCCTCGTAGACCACTGTGCCTCCCTCTGTGGAGAGCAGTGACCTTGGCTCATGGAATACTGTTGAATGAATGAGAGAAATGTCCCTTAACCACTGCACTGCCACCTCTAGGTCTCAGCTCCAAGGAGAGGTTCAGGAAGGACGTGTTCTGAAGCTCCCAGCAGCTGGCAGGAGTGTGCTGGGGTGCCAACCCCTGGCTTTGGGGGCACTCACCAAGTAGAGGGAAGAAGGGGCGGGAGTGAGCCTGCGGCTCAGCTGGCACGGAGCTGAGACCAGATCTTGCGGTGGCTTGGTAAAGGGGACTCCTACACATTCATCTCCAGGGAATTTGACAATTCACTCAGTCAGCACCAGTTTCTCGGGGATGTCCCAGGCAGGGGAGGGTTGAAGGAACAACAGGGGAGGGTTGAAGGAACAACAGTGAATAATGAATTACAACTGTCACAGGAGACAGCTGGTGGCCACTTGGGAAGTTGAAGCAAGAGGATTTCTTGAGGCCAGTTCAAGACCAGCCTGGGAAACATAGCAAGATCCTCCCACCCCGTCTCCATGAAACTTTATTTTATTTATTTATTTGTTTTGAGATAGTCTCATTTTCTCACCCTCGGTAGAGTGCCATGGCATCACAGCTCACAGCAACCTCAAACTCTTGGGCTTAAGCTATTCTTTTGCCTCAGCCTCCTGAGCAGTTGGGACTACAGGCGCCTACCGCATCCAGCTATTTTATTATTTTTTTTTTTTTTTTTTTTTTTTTTGTAGAGACAGAGTCTCACTTTACTGCCCTTAGTAGAGTGCCATGACATCAGGGGACTCACAGCAACCTCCAGCTCTTGGGCATAGGCGATTCTCTTGCCTCGGCCTCCCGAGCAGCTGGGACCACAGGCGCCCGCCATAATACCCGGCTATTTTTTTGTTGCAGTTTGGCTGGGGCTGGGTTTGAACCCGCCACCCTTGGTATATGGGGCCGGCGCCCTATTCACTGAGCCACAGGTGCCGCCTCATCCAGCTATTTTTTAAGAGACGGGGGTCTCACTCTTGCTCAGGCTGGTCTTGAACCTGTGGGGTCAAGCAATCCACCCACCTCAGCCTCCCAGAGTGCTGGGATTACAGGCTGAGCAACCACACCAGGTTGTCTACAAAATTAAAAAAAAAAGAAAAGAAAAATCAAGAGAGCACAACCGAGAGTCATCTGGAGGTCCTTCCCACTGTGAAAATCCATGCTGTGGCAGGCAGGGGTGTACGGGTGTGGGGGGGCGGGCACAGCGGTGGCCACAGGCTGGTGCTAAGAAAGGGTCCAGAAGGATTAGCACTTTCCGCAGCATTTTGACTTGCAAACTCCTGGACAACAGTACCTTTGACTCTCCTCCAGCAGGCTGAGCCGGGAACCTAGAGGGTTGTGAGGGTCACTGAGGTATCCCCAGAGTAGAACCATCTCCAGTCTCATGCTGGGAGACACTGGGGCTGATGGACTGTTTTGTTCCCTTGGGTCTGTATCGGGGCAGGTGCCTGTGCCACCCACACTCTGTTGGCCTTTGTGTTTGAGACTGGCGCAGGTGTGTGGGTCTTCCCCACCTCCTTGGTCTGGCAGGGATAGGTGGGGGAGTGGACATTTGCCAATGGCTGGTCTGGCCACCCCTGAATGCCCTGACCCTAAAGGCAAGGGGTTCAGGCTGGGCCAGGGGCTTCAAGGAGGGGTGAGTGGGGTTGACAGGCCAAGGGTCCAGCCCTGGAGAAGCCTCACCGGGACAACAGGACCATTACCCAGTGTGATGGAGAGACACAGAGCCAGGGGGTGTCCAAGGCGTACCTAGGGGCCTCTTGGGGCCAAGACTAAACCTCCAACCTCTGGGGGCACAGGCAGACGTGGCATTGCTGCTGGCTGTGCCCCGGGCAGACCAGGAATGAAGCTGTCAGTAACTCTTAGCATTTTTCCTGCTCCCCTAAAACCAAGTAAGGATCATTACTCGTGCTTAGAAGCTGCTCAGGACCCCTGCCTGGAGCCCCACCACAAAGTGAAAAGCACTGGGGTTTGGGGGAAACCTCTGCACACTGATTGACACTGCCCTTGCTGCCTAGAAAAATCAAATGGAGACCGGGCTCATGCCTGTAATCCTTGCCATTGCATTTGATTTTTTTTTTTTTTTTTTTTTTTGAGACAGAGTATCACTATGTCTGTCGTCAGGGTAGAGTGCTGTGGCATCACAGCTCACACCAACCTCAAACTCTTGGACTGAAGTGAATCTCTTGCCTCAGCCTCCTGAGTAGCTGGGACTACAGTTGCCCACCACAATGCCTGGCTATTTTTAGAGACAGGGGTCTGGCTCTTGCTCAGGCTGATCTCAAACTCCTGAGCTCAGGCAATTCACTTGCCTCAATCTCCCAGAATGCTAGGATTACAGGCATGAACCACTCAGCTGACTCTTAGGAAGTTTTTTTTGAGGCAGTCTCACTATGTCACCCTCATTAGAGTGCCGTGGTGTCACAGCTCACACCCTCAAACTCTTGGGCTTAAGCGATTCTCTTGCTTCCGCCTCCTAAGTAGCAAGGTGCCTACAGGCACCCACCACTATGCCCAACTATTTTTTGGTCATTGTTGTCGTTGTTTAGCAGGCCCAGGCTGGATTCAAACCCACCAGCCACAGTGTATGTGTCCGGCGTCCTAGCCACTGAGCTACAGTGCCCAGCCTCTTAGGAAGTTTTTAACCCCACTCAGTTCACCAAGTGGCCCAATTGTGGGATTTTTGTTGTTGTTATTGTTGTTTCTTTGTTGTTTTTTGAGACAGAGTCTCACTTTGTTGCCCTTGATAAAGTGCTATGGCATCACAGCTCACAGTAACCTCAACTCTTGGACTTAAGCAATCCTCTTGCCTAAGCCTCCCAAGTAGCTGGGACTACAGGAACCTGCCACAACACCCAGCTATTTTTTAGAGATGGGATCTCACTCTTGCTCAGGCAATTCACCTGCCTCAGCCTCCCAGACTGCTAGGATTACAGGCTCCAGCCACTGCACCTGGCCCAAGTGGCCCAACTGTTCAGAGTTGAGGGTACAGTTGAAAATTAATCAGGGGATTGGTGGGATTACACCTGCGGTGCATCTTACACGGGTATATGTGAAACTTAGTAAATGTAGAATGTAAATGTCTTAACACAATAACTAAGAAAATGCCAGGAAGGCTGTGTTAACCAGTGTGATGAAAATGTGTCGAACGGTCTAAGAAACCAGTGTATGATGCCCCGTGATCACATTAATGTACACAGCTATGATTTAATTAAAAAAAAAAGAAAATAAATTTTAAAAAAAGTTCTCAAGATTCAGAAAAACAGAAAAAATATATAAAAAAATAAAATATCTTATAGAAAATTTCAAAAATATATGACTATTGTAACTTACAGCACATTCATTTACTTAATAAAGTGTTCAAAAATACAACTTTTGTGGCTGTATAATATTCTATGATAAACATATATCAGAACTTTCTTAAAAGATAGCATAGAAGTGCTTATTTAGATCATTTTCAGCTTTCATCCTTATAATTCATGGCATAATTGTTTACTTTAAATATTTTTTTAAGAAAACAACTGAAAATAAAATTTCTGAACCAAAATGTATAGCGTTCTGACAATATTGGCACCAACAGATTTTTTCTATATTCACTTCCAGAAGTGTTATGCAAATTTACAATTCCATCAACAGTATATGAGTTCTTTCCATGTACTCAATAAATCTTAGCATTTTAAATATTTATCAAACTCATAAAATTTATAAATTTTTATTTTAAAGTTACATTTTTGTAGAAATCATGTCAAAATGTTTTTCCCTAGTTTTCTGACCCCTCTTATTATTACTTTACTTCTTTGTAAATTAACCATAAGTGTCCATTAAACATTCTTCTTCTAATAGGGTATTCAAGATTTTCTCATGGATTTCAGTAGTTTTTCATGTTCATTAAACTGTTTTACTGTGCTCTTTAACAAACTTTGTTATGTTTCAGGATACAAAGAAGATCTTAATATGTCAAATAATAAAATTCACATTTCTGTGTGGACATAATTACTTCCATGTTATATTCATTATTTTATAGTATTGTTGACAGTGTTGTAATTTATCTAGAATTAAATTTGTTGTATCGTATAAAGAAACAGGTAACATTTTATTTTCCTAGTTGTTAACTCTCAATAATATTTAGTTCATAATTCACTTTTCTTCCAAAGATTTTAATAACAACCAGATTGTGTACTACAAACTTCTGTGTTTGCACTTATACCTGGTTTTTCTAATTTTGTTTATTGATTTCTCTATAGTTGGCTCTGCTATTCATTTTAACAGTCTAATAGAAAAGTCACTTTTCATTATTTCTCCTTTTTAAAATATTTTTGCTCTTTCTGTGCACACAAATGATGTAATATTTTAGAACCATTTTGCCAAGATTTTAAAATTTTCTGTTGAAATTATAGTCGTAACTGTATTAAACTGAATCTTTACATCTAAGAGTAAGGACTAAGTCTTCATTTATACTAGTCTTCATTCATATTACTCAGTCAAGTTTTATGTTATTATGCATAAAAATTCATATGTATATTGGCATTTTCTTCTTAAGTTTATTCCTGGCTATCTTATGCTATTATTATCACTTGCATTTTTAAACTTTTATCTTCAATAAATTGTTTTGCTGGATGAGGTGGCACACGTCCGTAATCCTACCACTATGGGAGGCTGAGGCAAGAGATTGCTTGAGGTCAGGAGGTAGAGACCAGCCTGAATAAGAGCAAGACCCTATCTGTACTAAAAATAGAAAAATAATTAGCCAGATGTTCTAGTGGGCACCTGTAGTCCAGCTACTTGGGAGGCTGAGACAAGAAGATCACTTGAGCTCAAGAGTTTGAAGTTGCTGTGAGCTGAACTGATATCACGGCACTCTAGCCTGAGCAAGCATGAGATGGTCTCAAAATAGATATATATATAGTTTTGACTAATATATAGGAAAGTTGCTCTTTTTTCTTTCTTTCTTTCTTTCTTTCTTCCTTTCTTTCTTTCTTTCTTTTTTTTTTTTTAGACAGTCTCACTTTGTTGCCCTCAGTAGAGTGCTCTAGCATCACAGCTCACAGCAACCTCAAACTCTTGGGCTTAAGTGATCTTCTTGCCTCAGCCTCCCAAGTAGCTGGGACTACAGATGCCCACCACAACGCCTGGCTATTTTTAGTAGAGATGGGGTCTTGTTCTTGCTCAGGCTGGTCTCAAACTCTCAGCTCAGGCAATCCACCCACCTTGGCCTCCCAGGGTGCTAGGATTACAGGCCGGAACCATCGCTCCCAGCCCTGAAAGTTACTCATTTTTAATATTTCATTTTGGTCAAGGCCATTTCAGATCTCTGTGAAGCGTTCTTTTAGCATTCTTCCCATTTGATTGTTGAAATTCCAAATGTTCCTGGGGAAAATTCAGGTGTTGGTCTCTTTTCATAATATTTTGCATGTTTCATAACTTTTCCCAGAACTCACTGAGCTCTTTTTATTAATATATGAGGGCTTGAGTGTTTCTTCAGTTGAAAAAATTACTTACTTCACACCTTCAAATAATTCTCTTTGTCTCAGTCTTTTATTCAGCGCCATCAATTATACATATACTGAAACTCTAAATCTAGTCTGTTCACCATTTCTCTGTCATCTAATTCTTTCCCTTTTCCCTCATGTCTTGTCAGCTTCCTCAAATGTTTTTTCCATCCCGTAGTTAAAAATTCTCTATTGGTTCTGTTCATCCATGACTTCAAATGCAGTTTTAAATTCTAAACTTGCTTTTAGAATTTTCTTAAATTATTTTACTTCATTTAGCTTCCTTCTTGTGGGTTTCCGTTTTCAGATAGCTCCATGTTATCTTTCACTTCTTAGATAAAAACCTCTCTTGTCTTTACATTTTAATGAGATCATAAAGCAAGTATTATTCAAATTGTATTTATTTCCTATAATAAATCTTTTTGAAACTAGCTCTTTTCCTGGGTGTTACATCCTGTGTCCCTCTTCTTATTTTAGCTGCCAAATCTTCTCTGGGGCTCCTTGTGGGCTGTTTTCTTCTTACACATTCTTGAGAGAGGAAAGGGGCCTCCTAGCCTCATGTTTCCGTGTAAACAGAGTGGGTGGGCTCTCCTGGGTGTCCTGGGTGCCCATCTGCTTGCTGTTAGAAATCGCCTCTCCAATCTGAGGCTCAAGGAGTTGGGTTTTTGTAATTTTTGTTGTTTAAATTTAAATTCGCTTTACCCATTCAGTAAAACTAGTAAGCATAAAAAAATGGAAAGAAAATCTTAACTGTGGGCCATCAAGGCCAGCGCTGGTGGGTTTCTTTCCCGTGTGGTTCAGAGGTCAGCTTTCTGTATCCAAATTGGCATTTATCCTCGTCTCTACGACAGGAATCCAGACCAAGGCTTTTTATGAGTCTTATTCAAAAGGAAATTCTGCTTTACCAAGGGCAGGCTCCCGTCCTAGAGGAAAGCCTGACTCACCCCCAGCTCTCTGCATGGCCCACCCCGGCAGGTGCTGCTGATGCCCTGGGGAGTCTGCCTGGGTGCTCCTCAGTCCCCAGCAGCAGACGTGTCCACAAGGGTGTTGTGCTGTCTGCCTGCCCACACGCAGTCCTCACCTTGCCCTTCACCATTCCAAATAAAGGAGTGCCGACAGGACTTGCTTTCCTTCATTTCCAAATTTCTACCATGTCCTCAAAGGGGAATGTTGCTAAAGAGCCTGCAGTGTTTGCTGTCAGCATGGCCCCCAATGCTCTCTACACAGTAGACTATTTTTTTTTTTTTTTTACAATTTTTCTCAGATGATTGGCTCTCTTCCTTAGTTTTCACGAATAACAGTATTTCTTCTCCTGCTTTTACATCATTTCAGCCATTTCAAAAGCGACACAGGAGAGTCTTGCCAAATGCCATTCCCTGAATTTTTCTCACCCAGACCTCAGACCCAGCAACGGATTGGCACTCACCTGGTCCAGAATCCTGTCAGCTGAAAATAAGTTCCCTTTTTTCATAATTAAGTGCAATTTACTTTTATTTCTCATATTTTATTGGCACTTCTCCAATTAAACTGTAACTTCCTTGCGTATAAATAGGATTCCCAACTCCTCCTGGTTTTCCCAGCACCCGTTATGATTGAAACCAAGTCCCCTGTACCAGAAATCCTCTTGAACCTGGGCAAATAGCAATGGATGGTTTGAGTTGCACCTGTGGCTCAAGGAGTAGGGCACCAGCCCCATATACCAGAGGTAGCGAGTTCAAACCCGGCCCTGGCCAAAAACTGCAATCAATCAATCAATCAATCAATAAAAATAACAATGGATGGGGCACCGATCAAGGTCAGCACCTTTAAGGTCTTCATCTTTAAGATCTTTCTCCACATTCATCATTTAAAACTGTCTTGCCCCTAGCGAGTGTTAATGACATAAATATTTAATGAGTCAGTTTTCCTGCCAGTATGACTGCAAGCATGTACTAATCAGGTTGAGATCCCAGTCTGTTGCTGCTCCCCTGAGTAACCAAGTGAATTAACCAGCAGATCCTGGAGCATGGGGAGGTTTTGTACTTTCTGCTATGGAGAAAGTAACCTGGTTTACAATCTCTGGGTACTTTCACATTTTAAAAACCCTCACCACTGGACAAGTTTCAGAAATAATTACACAGAATAAAATATGGGTGGAATGATTCCTCTAAGGCTAATATTTTCAAAAACTAGCTATTAGGCCATTCAGTACATATGCAAAATATTTTCCAAAAGCATCAGTGCCTCAGGTTGCCCTCTGCAGCCATTTAGCATATTATAATTAATTAATTACTGAATGTGTGATGAGATACTTAGTAAATGTACTCCAGACATGTTCTCGGTCCTAAAGAAGATGTTGTTGGGAAGGAGAGATGGAGAGCTGTGACGATTTACTTCCTCTCTACAGCCACCTCAAAATTCCCACCCTCAAGTGATCCTTAATAAAATGTGTTTGGAGTAGTTTTTTATTTCTTAAAATGTTTTAAATGGCTGTCTTTAAACAGGCAGAACATGTCACCATAAACACTGTATGCAGCCTGTAAAGAGTTCACGGAAGAGAAGAACTCGCTGGGTCCTTGGGGGAGAGCCACCTGTGCAGAACCCACAGAATCCGCACCCTATCTCTCAAGAACGGTTTTACAAACCATAAAAATTGAGGAAGGGAGGGGACATCATAAAATCACAATGCAATTGATGTTGAAAACAAATCATGAAACTAGAAAAGCCTCCTGATAAGAACAAAGGAGCAATTTGGAGAAATAAAATCTGTAAAGAAAGGTCAAAGGAGTTGAAAGGGGTGAAATTCTACTAAGGGGAATTTTCATTTTTCAATCATATTCAAGTTTCCTGAAGACAGAACATGTGCCTTTTACACTTAACTTCAGTGCATAGGAGTGGTTTTGTGTGAAAATGAGAGATTAAATTAAATAAACACCAATACAGGGCAGATGTTCTCTACTCAAAGAATTGAAGCATAGGGAGGGCACTGAAAAATTCACATGGATTGCGGAGTTTCTAATCAATCATCAGGCCAATTTATCCACAGCTGAGTGACCGCCCTTCAGAAAAGTGGAGGGTGGAGTGTGGGGAAACTGAGGGAGTAGATTCTATGCCAGCATGTGACCTTTGGAGATCAATGCTCTCATCGCAATCCCAGACCTCTCACTTTCCTGGTGAATGCCTTGAAGCCTGATTTATGAAATGGGGATAATAGTAACATAATAGCACCAGGGTAGCTTCATAAGCATGTGACCTGTGCCACCTCACAGAATAGCCTTCACCTGGTTTAAACTTCTGCTGTATCCCAATTGAAATCCCTAGAAATAATACCTTTGAACTTGTGTTTTGTATGTGATGTCTGGTGGGACAATGAAGTGAATGGAGGAGAGAGCCTTGGTGCGACGTTTGCGGTTCCTTGCCGCCCCGCTGGCCTACCGTGTGGGCATTCTCCAGCAACACAGAATTCTGGTGGACTCACGATATATGGGAGGTAAGAGAGACTCAAGGAAAGGACAGCAAACACACGTTATGCCTATCAGCAAGCAGGAGTGGGGGCGAGGGAAATGACAGACCAGAGAGGTCACACTTTCTCTTTGAACCAGAACTCACTATGAATGCAGAAAAAGGCGATCGGGGGCTGAAACTAAGGCACTCTTTCGTGTGATTTCTCACTTGTCTTCTTTCTTGCATTAGCCAACTGCTTAGATGGAAAACGATTACATAGTAGAAAAGGGAAAGTTAGGGCAACACACATTTCCTTTCCTTGTCCGCCTTGCCTTATTGTAAGTCAAAGGTAGAAAGGGTTTGCAGAATGTTTATCAAGAGAGGAAGTAAAAACAATTGAGTTAGTTTTGTGCAGCATTTGACACTGCTCTGGTCAGAGAGTAATAATATATGCACATGTGCTAGTTATGAAATATGAATGCTGCACTGTCAGTGACTCCACACGCACATCCGGTCCTCTGATATTTTTATTTTAAACTGACATTGTACAAGATAAAGATGAATGCCATCATTCATGCAAATAATTCATATTTTTAATTTTTACCTATAACAACATCAAGTAACAAAAAAATATGCCATGGCACACAGAAAGACTGCAGAAAAAGGAAAGAAGCTTTGTATTTGGGTACCATTCCATTTTCCAAAATTGTGAGCAACGAATCCAATTTTTGCACCAACTCCTATAAATCATGTAGCCAGCCCTAGTGAGACATACTGACCCCCTGGAAAAGGTAGGTATTTTTCTCAATTAAACCCTTTTGGGTAGCATTTCCTCAAGCTGCCTGATAATGAAAATCACCACGAGCGCTATTAATAGTACACATTACAGAAATCCTCTTCTGGAAAAGTGACACTGTAGGTGTGTCTCCGTGCTTCCCGGGAGCACAAGCTGCATCTTATTAGCAAGCGAGTTCAGAAAATGCCTCCCTGGAAGAACGAGGTGGTGAGAGATGATATCACAACTCTCTATTATTTGAGTCTTAGGATCTGATTATGTGCTTGGCAACTATTCTAATTTACCTCCAGCGTCTATTGTATCCATGATATTTTCATATTGGACTAAAGAGTATACTTAACACTCTCCAGTTCCAAACATTTGGTAATATTGCCTGTAAACGTTTCCACCTAGGTTTGAAGATATCTCCAAAATTAGCCTCTCGCTACCTATTGAAACATATGCCCCTGTTCTTCCACATACACATCTGTATGTCTCTTCCAACAGGAATGCTGTCTTCATTCTACTCACACACACACACACACACACACACACGCTATATTAGTTTCTGCACACGTCTTAAAGCCCACTGTCTGCCTCCTGAGTACCTTCCCCACTGCCAGTTTTTTGCCTGTTTGGAAACAGATACAATTTAACAAAATCTGTTGCCTGCCCTTCCCATCCTTCTGACTTCTGCAAGTGACATGTTTTAGACTATATTGGCCACTGGACTGCCCTAGAGTTCAGCCCACAGGGATGCTAGAGAGCAGTGGAGGAGAGGAGCAGGGTCTGCTCTGTCTGCACCTCTGGAATTACTGTTTCCTTCCATGGCTCCTGCTTCTGCCCACCAGTCCCTCCTATGACCACAGCCCCACAGAAAGTCCTGTCCTTGTGGTTCTAATAACCTTACCTTCTCCTTGTGCCTCTAGCCCTAGGGCTGATCTAGCTTTCTATTAGGTCATTTCAAAAGTTTTGTCCATTTTTATGAGTCTACTTTAAACTGTAATATCTCAGTGAATATTTATTCAATTTAATCGAAATAAGCGCCATTTGAATCAGTGCACTTTTGCCAACGTAACACAAGTGGATTAATTCCATTGGCATAAAAATTGGGTGCTCGGGATTCAATGAAGTCAACGAAGGCCGTTTTTGCTAGGTCCTGATTGGCAAAGGTTCTACCGGTGAGAAAGTTATCGAAGTGCTTGAAAAGATGGTAGTCGGTTGGCAAGAGGTCTGGGGAGTATGGTGAGTGGGGCAGAACTTCGACGCTCAATTCCTTTAATTTTCCGACAGTGATTTGTGAGACATGCGGCCGGGCATTGTCGTGGAGCAGGATGGGACCTCTTCTGTTGACCAGTGCTGGCTGCTGCTGACGCATTTTCGATACATTTCGTCGATTTCCTCACAATAGGACTCTGCTGTGATGGTTTGGCCTGGTTGCAGAAAGTTATAGTGAATCACACCAGCCGCTGACCACCATACAGTAACCATGATCTTTTTTTGGTGGGGTTTCGCC
>CAUYPK010040895.1:0-16144 GCA_963574355.1 Loris lydekkerianus
TTCCTACAAATGACAGCAAAACCATGAGCAAGAAAAGATAAAATACATCAGTTAAGCTTCACCAAGATTTAAAACCTTTATGCCCCAAAGGACACTGTTAAGAAAGCTAAAAAACATACCTGATAGGGCAGCACCTGTGGCTCAGTGAGTAGGGCACTGGCCCCATATACCAAGGGTGGGCGTGTTCGAAACCAGCCCTAGCCAAACTGCAACAACAACAAAAAAAAATACCCGGGCGTTGTGGCAGGTGCCTGTAGTCCCTGCTACTCAGGAGGCTAAGGCAAGAGAATCACCTAAGCCCAAGAGCTGGAGGTTGCTGTGAGCTGTGATGCCATGGCACTCTACCAAGGGTGACATAGTGAGACTCTGTCTCAAAAAAAAAAAAAAAAAAAAGTCTAGTATCCAGAATATAAAAAGAACTTTCACAACTGAACAACAAAAATACAAACAACCAAACTGAAAAAAAAAAAAAAAAAAAAAGCTTGTTTATGAAGACCAGGGCAGGAAGAAAGTAAGAGGGAAAAACAATTGTGATAGATTGAAAACTTGTACATACAAATTTCCTTTAAAGAAAGAACCAAATGCAAATCTACAACTCTTAACAGTGTCCCCCAGGTTTCTCTATCTGTAGACTTGCATTTGGATCCTTGATCCAAACTGCTAGAAAACATTTTTGAGATAATCATGAAAATGTGCCTATGGACCAGGCATTAAATTACCTAAATTAAAAAATTAATGTAAATTTTATTAGAGTTGATAATAGCACAGTGGTTGCTATGTGTTTTAAGAGTCAAAGGTGCATTCTGGCTCAGCGCCCATAGCTCAGTGAGTAGGGCGCCGGCCACATACACAGAGGCTGGCAGTTGAAGCTGGGCGCAGGCCTGCTGAACAACAATGGAAACTACAAATAAAATATAGCCAGGCACAGGCGTCTGTGGTCCCAGCTACTTGGGAGTCTGAGGCAAGAGAATCACTTAAGCCCAAGGGTTTGAGGTTGCTGTGAGCTGTGATGCCACAGCACTCTACCAAGGATGACATAATAAGACTCTGTCTCAAAAAAAAGAAGAAGAAAAAGACCAACCATCACCCTGGGAACAAAAAAAAAAAAAAAAAAGCCAACCAAAATTGATTAAGCCAACTTTTCTCTTTCCACCATTTTTGATATATCAAGGGAATCTCAGAACTTCAGTGGTTTCCTGAGGGTTTTGCTTTGTTTACCATCAAGAAGAAGTGACTTGAACACTTTCGAAGAAGAAAAAGTGAAATAAGGAATATGGCTCAGCGGCTAAGAATGAAGCTCAGTGGCTAGGGCCCTGGCCAGGGCACCGGCCACACACACCGGGCTGGAGGGTTCGAACCTGGCCTGGGCCTGCCAAACGACAATGACAACTACAACAAAAAAATAGCCGAGTGTTGTGGCGGGCACCTCTAGTCCCAGCTACCTGGGAGGCTGAGACAAGAGAATGGCTCAAACCCAAGAATGTGAGGTTGCTGTGAGCTGTAACGCCACTGCACTCTACCCAGGGCAACATAGTGAGACTCTGTCTCAAAAAAAAGAAGAAATACAAGGCTTGGTCCAGTAGGTCAGCCACGAGCTCTGCCTGGCTTTCAAGGCACCTGGGTGGGCTGCCAATCCTTGAGAAAAATCTTGGGCCTACAGTTTCAAGTAGGCTAAATGGTAGGGGAGCAGCCCCAGTGGATGGGTCCAGAGAGAGTAAAAATCCTCCAGAGGGTTAGCAAGAAGCTGCTTCCAAGCAAATACAAGAGCCCTTCTGTGTGGAAAAGGATGATGAACTAAGAATCAGAGGCTTGGGTTCTACTCCTGGTTCAGGTTCTGAGAAGTACTTTCCATCTCCAGAGTTTTCATTTCTCTATCCATACAACAGAATCGCAGTGGGTCTTTCCAGGCTTGGCAGTGACCACCCATGTTTAAGTGCAGCAGACATTCCCCATGAAGTCAGATTTTGACCCTAGCAGGGCCCAAAGGCCCATGCCTGCCTCTAAGGTTGAGGTCAGACCTTGGGTTATCACTAACTCCCCTTCTTTATAACTGACAAATATAAAGTGTCTATCTTATTGTCATTTAAAGACAACATGATTGTCTTTAAATAGGTATACACTGTGGGATAGCTCAATCAAGCTAGTTAAACACATGCATTACCTCACATACGTATCATTTTGTGGTGAAAATACTTAAAATCTCTTTTAGCAATTTTCAACATGACAATGCATTGTTACTGATGGTAGTCAGCATGATGAACAATAGATCTCTTGAACTTATTCTCCTAACGAAAACTTTGTACCTTTTCACCAACCTCTCCCCAACTCCCCACCGGACTCCAGCCCCCGCCCCATAACCAGCATTCTCCTCTCTGCTTCTGTGAATTCACCGTTTTTCTATTCCACAGAGAAATGAGATCGTGCGATATCTGTCTTTCTGAGCCTGGCTTCCATCACTTCACAGTGTCCCCTGGGTTTCTCCATAGTGTCAAGTGACAAGATTTCCTTCCTTTTTTAAGGATGAATGGTGTTCTATTGTGTATGTACACCTTATCCGTTCACCCGCTGACGGACACCAGCACTGATTCCCTACAACCAGTGCCACAGGGAACAGGAGGTACAGTTATTCAAGATATTGATTTTTACTCCTTTGGATAATTTCAATTCCTTTGGCTGTATACCCAGAAGTGGGGTTGCTGGAGCATACGGAAGTTTTATGCCTAACTCCCTTTTTATCTTCTATTATAGCTTTCTCTAAACCTTCTTGAACCTGTTTACTTTTTCACTCTGCACCACAGTGAAGAATGAGAAGTTTCATGTAATTCCATCAGCTTCTTAAAGCCCAAGAGTTTAAGGTTGCTGTAAGCTGTAACGCCACGGCACTCAACTGAACATAACACAGAAGAAATGGGACTTTACCTCACAGAGGAAGAAGGCGTAGGGACCAAGTTAATAGGAACACACAGAGCTGCCTCTTAGCGGGCAGCTGGGGAGGGAACGTGGGCAGCCTCCAAGAGTGCCAGGGCCCAGCCCCCAGGGCAGTCAGTGGACTCACTGAGATCTTGGTGAAAATGTAGAGCAGCAGGGACAGAACGGAAAGGTAGACCTGGATCCTCTTGCCTCCAAACCGTTTCCGAAGGTACTCCGGCATCGTCACCACCTGCATGGGATGCAATCAAGGTCACCAGCCAGCCACAGTGACCAGAGCGCCCAGAGCAGGCAGGGCGGTGGGCCCAGCCTCATGTGAGAGCTACGAAAGGGCGGTCAAGGATTCAGAACCCTCCCTGAGCAAAGAAGTCTGCAAGGTGGCCAAAGGGCCCTTGACCTCCAGCTGTTAGCTCATTTTCATCCCACGGGCCTTCTCACTGTTATCTCAGCACATAGAAGGTGCCCCGTAAACAACAGTTGTTGAATGAATACACAACTGGGCATAACTAAGGAGACAGTTCCTTGCCCTGGAGAAGGGCATATTATATGTGTGTGTGTGTGTGTGTGTGTGTGTGTGTGTGTGTGTGTATCCAGAAGGAGAGGGTATTATACAGGTGGTCCATAAAGTTCATGCTCAATTTAAAATAGTTTTACACTGTAAATGCACACAAATTTTGTGGATATCCTATATACGTGTATGTGTGTGTATATGTATCCAGCCATTGCTAATATAATAAATGTCTCTATTTTTTAACATTACATGGCTGGATACTGTGTGTGTGTGTGTGTGTGTGTGTGTGTGTGTGTGTGTGTGTGTGTATACAGTCAACCCTCCTTATCTGTGGGTTCTGCATCTGAAGATTGAAAATATTTGGGAAAAATAAAATAAAATAAAAAAATCACAATACCTGGCCCAGCACCCTAGCACGGTGGTTACAGCGCCACCCACATACACCGAAGTTGGTGGGTTCAAACCCAGCCCAGGCCTGCTAAACAACGACAACTGCAACAACAAAATAGCCGAGCATTGTGGTGGGCACCTGCAGTCCCAGCTACTGGGAGGCTGAGGTAAGAGAATTGCTTAAGCCCAAGAGTTTGAGGTTGCTGTGAGCTGTGAGGCACAGCACTCTACCAAAGGTGACACAGTGAGACTCTGTCTCAAAAAAATAAATAAATAAAATAAAGATACCACAATGAAAAAAAAATAAAAGAAAAGAATACAAATTTACAAAAAATATGGTGAGAAAACTAGTTACAGAGCAATAACATAGTATTAGGTATCATAAGTAACCCAGAGATGATTTAAAGCATACATGAGGATGTTCACAGGTGATATGGAAATATTATGCCATTTTATAAAAAGAATTACGCATCTGTGAATTTTGGTATCCTGGGGGGATTCTGGGACCAATTCCCTCTGAGACTGACTGAGATGCGGAGAGATGACTCTTCTCACATGTATTCCTATTCTGAGGACCGGTTGCAAACAAGACATCATTCCAGTGGCATCCTTCCAGTGCACCCAATAGTTGGCCAGGCTGGATATGCCTCCACCACGCTCTGCACACAGGCAGTGCCACAGTGCCTGTGGCTGCAGGCCTCCCCGACAGGTCTCCCAAATTGCAACCACTCTTTTTATCTTGCTCTGTCAACCCTGAGCCTGTTGTCACCTGGGACCAAACACGTATCCCCAGAAATCTGTGAGACTCCAGCAGAGTCTGCTCTGTTTCTCCCAAATTGCTATAGCTCCTAATGTATGGACTAACAGACTTATCTGTAGTAGGTGCCCATTATACGTGGATCTCATTGGTGATACTAAAACTGCCCTGTGCGTAATTTCAGAGAGAAGCAGTCAGGAGATGAGCATGCGTTTAATAGTTGAGTGGCAGCTGCATGCTCAGCAAACAAGGGCTTGCCGATGTGTGTAAATGAGAGGGAAATACAGCTCTTTTTCCCAAGCTGCTTCCCCACTAGGGCTGAAGCTAGAGACAGTTACGGCCCACAGGGCAGCACCAGTGTACACCCAGGGTGAGTGCACGTGATGCCCCAAAGGCATCTGAACAGAGTGAGTTTGCTCAGGGGAGCTTCCTAGAGGATAGAGTCATGAGCAAGAACTGAAAAAATCAATCAGACTCAGGCCCAGTGGATCTGTGTAAGACCCTTTTGTGCAGCCAGGAACTTCATTAGCCAAGAGAGAAAACCGACCCAACAGGTTTTCTCTGCAGTTTATCCCATGAAGTCTCCTCTGCCCTCCAGGAGGACCAAACTCACAGATACATTTGTCAGCAGGAAATGGGAATAACTCAGCAGATACTTACCCCAGCCTTGATGTAGATGGGCACAAACACCCAGCCCAGCACAACCACTAAAAACAGAGCCTGAAACCAAAATAAGAGGTGGAGTCAGACCAGGAAGAGCCTTAGTGCATCCCAGCTACTGGAAAGGCCCCCCAGTTACTCCAGAAAAACCACTCAGCATTGTCTCTTTGGGGCTCTGAGGACACTCCCTAGGGAGCCCTTGGAAACTGGAGAAGGCCCCTCTGCCTGGCCGGGCTATAGAACAGCAGTTGGGCAGAGTGGAGGGGAGGTCTGGAGCCTGTCCACCAACATCACAGCCCAGCCCCAGCCAGAGCACACAGTTCTCCCATCAACATCACCATCATCTCCATGGTAACATAGTGGTAAACCTCTAACGTGGCTAGAAGGGACTAGGGGCCTTGGCTTTTTAACATCAAGAGGAAAGAGAAGAAATACTATTGGTATCTTATCAGAGGAAGGGGAGTGGGGCCCTTGGGCTCCCCGAACCTATGCCCCTCCTCTGTCTGCACCCTGGGGGTGGCCCTGTGAGGCTCCCTAACATCTGGAGCTCCTAGAAGCAGAGACTAAACAGGCTGACTGCTAAGGCTCCTTCCAGCTCCAGGGCATAGTGGCTGTAGTGTTACTCACGTTCCATTCAAAGGCCCCAGTGGCGATGCCGGAAGCTGCCCCGGTCCCAGCCAGCCCCACAAAGTGGCCACTACCAATGTTACTGGCGAAGAGAGAGGCTCCAATCTGGAAACACAAAGATACAGTCAGGTGAGGATTCCGTGCTGAAGCAGGACAGCCAGTGTGGCCCACAAGGAGAAGAGACACCTGCCAAGAGGATCTGAAAGAGCAGAGGCTGGGCGGGCTGGGTGCAGGACTGCCCACTGGGCTGGGTGCCATCAGCACCTCTGGTTCTAAAGGGAACTGCGGGAACTGGGAAAATAGGATGAAAGGGAGAGAATTGGGGGAGGAGCAGGGAACCCAGTGCCCACTAGTGACGAAGACATGGGAAGCTTCCTCCAAAAATCCACCTTTCCCCTCCATGTCCTAGAGTCTGGCCCAGTCCAGGTTCTCAGTGAATGGTGACCATTTCCTCGAAAGGAATCATTTAAAAGGAAACCTCGGGGCCTCATCACCTTGTCAAATAAGGAGGGATGTGGAGCCGGTGATTTCCAAGTGATTCTAGCCGTTAAATGCAATGGTTTCATAGATACCCAAGTAATTAGAGGTAATAATGATAATTGTCTAAATCCATATAGCACTTTTATTTTTCTACACAGGGCCTAGAGACCAGGTAAATACATGCACAAAAATGCTGAATTTTGGCTTCCAGCTTCCAAAGTGAGCCTGCGTTCACTGCTCCCACTTTCCTCAGGAAGGCCCCTGGTATCTCTTCTAGGTCCCTGTCACCCCATGACTCTCGGGTACTGCAAGATCTGTAAGGATGATGATGTGACAACATGGAAGGCAGGAAACGGAACTGTTAACATTCAGGGCTGTGGTCATAGAGTTTTCTCCAGAGGAGTGGGAATACCTGGACACTGCTCAGCCGAATTTGCATAGGGTTGTGATGTCAGAGATCTCCAGACACCTGGACTTTGTGGGGTAACGAAGAGAGATTTGATTTAGGAAGTACAAAGAGAAAGTTCAGAGCAGTTCCAAAGAGCATTGGAAGTGGGTCCCTCTCATGGAGGAGAAAAGCACTACATAGTAAAGGAAGCAATAACCAGTTTTTCAAAAGCTCCAGATACCCAAGACTTTGGATATGAGATCGGATTACGTGTTCAGTCAAATATTTCTGAAGACCAGAGACTTAAAACTGAAGAAGATATTTCTAAATGTGACCGATTTGATGAGTCCTTCATTAAAACTTTGTTATCCTTCCACCAACAAATATTAGCATCAGATACCAAAATGTACAAATGTAATCAGTATGGCAAGGTGTTTACCCAGTTACCACTGCTCAATCAATATCAGGAAATAAACAACTGAAAGAAACATTACATATTCAATAAAACTTTGATATATTCTATCCAGAGCTTTACCCTAAATAATTACCAAGATATTGATGTTGATATGAGAAATTATCAATGCAATAAACCTGAAAAATTTGTAAACTCTGTCTCATGCTCTAGAAAATATCAGAAAGCTCAATATCCACAGATGCAGTACAAATGTGAAAAATGTAAGAAAGTCTTTCACCAATGTTTAAGGTTTATTAGCTATGAGGATATCCATAGTCAAGAGTTTTCCTACAAATGTAATAAACACATTGAAGCTTTTCCCCAGTCAGGGAATCAGTCTCAAAATCAGGAAATTCATATTGAAGAAAAATCACGTGGACATAATAAATGCGAGAAAGTCTTTATTCAGTCATCCAATCTAGGAATACGCAATATAAACCATGGTGGAGAAGGCCTCTACAAATGTACAGAATGTGGCAAAATCTTTAACCTTAATTCACTCCTTACAGAACATCAAAGAATTCATGCTGGAGAGAAACCCTACAAATGTAAAGAATGTGGTAAAGACTTTACTCAGCTTGCGCATCTTAGACCACATGAGTTAATTCATACTAGAGAGAAACCATACAAATGTGAAGAAGGTGGCAAAGCCTTTATCATTCAAAGTTTATTCATCGTCAAAGAATTCATACAGGAGAGAAACTGTACAAATGTAAAGAATGCGGTAAAGTCTTTACTCAGATTGCACATCTTAGAACACACAAATTAATTCATACTAGAGAAAAAACCTACAAATGTGAAGAACGTGGTATATCCTTTATTCATCTCACGCATCTTAGAACACACGAGACAATTCATCCTAGAGAGAACCCACACAAATGTGAAGAATGTGGCAAAGCCTTTATCCATTGTTCAAACTTTCTTAAACATCAGAGAATTCACACAGGAGAGAAGCTCTAGAAATGTAAAAAATGTGGTAAAGCCTTTATTCAGATTACAACTCTTAGAACACGTAAGTTAATTCATACTGGAGAGAATCCCTATGAATGTAAATGTGGTAAAGCCTTTACTCAGATTGCACGGCTTAGAAAACATGAGATCATTCATACTAGAGAGAACCCTCACAAATGTGAAGGATGTGGCATATTTTTTACCAATCTTCAAAGCTTAGGCAACATCAGAAAATGCATAATAAAAAAAAAGCCCTACAAATGTGAAGAAATGAGGCAAATTTTTTACCTGCACGGCAAGCTTTAGAAAACATCAGTTCATACAGTATAGAAACCCATGCAAATGTAAAGAATATGGTAAAGCCTTTATTTACTTTTCAAATCTTAAATAACCTGAGAGAATTTTTACTGGAGAGAAATTATGCAAATATGAAGAAAGTAGCATACCCTTTACCCAGTCTTCAAGGCTTAGACAACATCAGAAAATTCATAATGAAGGGAAACTCTACAAATGTGAGGACTGGGGCTAAATCTTTTACTATAGTTAACACTTTACTCAATACCTCAGAATTTATATTACAGAAACCCTATATATGTGAAAAGGGTTTTATCCCAAATCTACAACGTGGAAATCACCAGTATTTAATCAAAACCTAAGTCTCAGCACGTCAGGGAATTCACACAAGTAAAAACTCAAGTACACTTTTGTATTTTACAATAACCCAGAGTATAACTTGTGGAAATAGAGAGAACAAGGTAAAGGCAAAGCAGATAATTTATCTGATAGTATTTTTCAAAGTATGCCGAACATTGATTATAATTATGCCATGTGGGTACTTTATACTGACAGTATTTCAAATTGTTTAAAAGCAAATATTGGTGCAGTTCAAATTTGTTGATGCTACACTTTCAGCCTTAATGTTTAGGTGAAAACATGTGATCTGTTATTTCTTCATTAGATCTATGAGAGGTCAGTCAATGTTTTTTTGTTTGTTTGAGATAGAGTCTCGCTTTGTCACCCACTCACCCCACCCACCCCCAAGGAAAATGCCTGGGCATCACAGCTCACAGCAACCTCAAACTCTTGGGCTCAAGCAATACTCTTGCCTCAGCCTCCCAACTAGTTGGGACTACAGGCGCCCACCACAACGCCCGGCTATTTCTAGAGACGGGGTCTTGCTCTAACTCAGGCTGGTCTCCAACCCCTGGGCTCAGGCAGTCTGCCTGCCTTGGCCTCCCAGAGTGCCTGGCCTTGGTCATTCAATGTTATGTGAATACGATTATCCATTTCTCCATGAAAGCTTAATGGGGGATGTAAAATACATTGAGAAACTCTGAAGAAAAAAAAAAAAAAAAAAAGCTGAATTTTTCAAGGATACATATATGTCTAAACACACAGAAGACAGATTGGAAGGACATAAACACTTTCAAGTGTGGGAGTCTAGAAGGGGAAAGAAGAATGGGGCTGGGGATCAGAGACGAAGAAGAAAATACGGGATGAAACAAAAGAGGGATCTTGCACTGACCAATCATAATACTGTGCCATCAACTCGATTGCCTCTGGGGTCAAAAATATCTCCAGAAAGTTCTATGGTCCTTCTATACCCAAGGGGAGAAGGTAAGGTACCATAGCATTTGATAAGTTCCAAACAAGTACAATTATTCCCACTCATGCTAAGCAGATGGGGAGAGATTTGTGGTTATTTGATATCCCTAAGATGATCCAAATCTGGAATAAAATAAAAATAAAATTTCCCTAAAGACAGATTATTCCAAGAAATCATCCTAATTATACTAGCCCATGTCCCAATATAAGGCAGCTGGTGTTTACAGTTAAATGCTAAGTCAGAGGAGAGGGAGATCCCGGAAGGCTTGACTGGAAGGAGGTCTCGGAATGATGAATATAGGAGGAGGTGGTGTAAGTGTGTTCATTCATTAGCTCAAGAATAATAAATTTAGCATCTACTAAACATGCAAAGCACTATTCCGTTAATAGATACTCAGGATTCAGCTATGAACAAGACAGACAAAATCCCTAACACTTATGAAGCATATATTCAAACACAGTACACATCAATAAATAGAGCAAAAAAAGATCAGAGAGTAGTAAGTGCCATGTAGAGAATGGAGAACAGGTGTGACAGAGTGATCAGATGGGAGAGTCAGAGATGGTCCCTCTGCTGCACCTTTTCTAATTTTAGAGATTAGTATAATTCAGACTTTTAAGATGAGATCTGAATGATAAAAGAAGTTAACCAGGCAGAGATCAGAGGGGGAGCATTCCAACAAAGCAAAGACTTCTAGCTCATACCCTCTGGGAGGCCAAGGTGGGAGGATCCCTTGAGTCCAGGAGTTTGAGACCAGCCTGAGCAAAAGCAAGACCCTGTCTCTACAAAACATAGAAAATTTAGCTAAGCATGCTGGTATGGGCCTCTAGTCCCAGCTACTCTGGAGGCTGAGGCAGGAGGATTGCTCGAGCTTAAGAATTTGAGGTTGTGTGAGCTATGATGCCACAGCCCTCCAACCTATGAGACAGAGTAAAACCCTGTCTCACAAAAAGAAAAAAAAACTTTCCTGAATGGGAAAGGCATGCATAGTTGAGAAACAGAAAGAAGGCCCGAGTTGCTGGAGTGTGGTGGACAAACAGAAGGAGTAGGGTGGTAGGGCAAGAGGCTGAAAAGTCAGGAGGGGGCAGGGAGTGTAGATACTACTAAGCCAGAAGAAGAAGAGCAGGTTTTATTCTAAGCGTGATGGGAAGACACTGGAAAGTTTTAAGCAGGCAACCTGCTTAAACTCAGGAAACTGAGGCAGGAGGCTTGCGTGAGCCCAGGAGTTTGAGGTTGCTGTGAGCTATGATGATGCCACGGCACCCTACCCAGGGTGATGGAGTGAGACTCTGTCTCAAAAAAAAAAAAAAAAAAAGATATGAAAGCAATTTTTTATTTGCTTATTTCAGTTTAATATGAGGATACAAATAATTAGGATACAAATTGTTTGCATTTGTTAGGTAAAATCCAATTTGTAGTTGAGCCCTTCACCCAGAGGATGTGCTGTATACCCTGACATTGTGGCCGCTAGATGAGAGCACACCAATCCCCCCACTTCGTCCCTTCCCCTCTTTCTCACCTCCTCCCTCCCTCCCACTTGAATTTAATTGTGTTTTCCTCTCATATGGGCCTGTAACTGTTTATCTATTGGCTTAATATTAGTATTGAGTAAATTGGATTCTTTCTTTTCCATTCTTGTGATACCCTACTAAGAAGTAAAGTATCTTCTTCAACTATATCCAGGTTAAGACAAAAGATGTAAAGTCTCCATCTTTTTATGGCTGAATAGTATTTCATGCTATACATATTCTACAGTTTATTAATCCTTTAATGGGTTGATGGGCACTTGAGTTGATTTCACATCTTGGTGACTATAAATTGAACTGCGATAAACAGTCTAGTGCAAATGTCCCTATGATAAAAATGACTTTTTTTCTTCTGGGTAGATACCTAGTAATGGGATTATGGGATCACGTGGAAGGTTTACTTTTAGGTCTTCGAGGATTCTCCATACTTGTTTCCTTAGAGGCTGTATTAGTTTGCTGTCCCACCCGCGGTGTAAAAGTGTGCCCTTCTCTCCACAGCTACACCAGCATCTGCAGCTTTGGGACTTTGTGATGTGGGCTACTCTCACTGGGGTTAGGTGATAGATATCTCAGGGTTGTTTTGATTTGCATTTCTCTGATGATTGGGGATGATGAGCGTTTTTTCGTGTGTTTGTGGGCCACTTTTAATCAAAATGTTCCTTCTGCAAGTGGCCAACCTGTCCTGTGCCATTATCTTTTCATTTATCACCTTTAGCTTGATAAATGATTAGCCTAATGTTGTCCTATCAAGGATATAATTACCAGAAATGATTAACTGCATTAGATTAATCATAAATTCAGTAAGTCCTCTCTAATACCGGCCCACCAAAAGGGAAACATTGTACGTAAAGTAGTTTCTCCTGAGGCTCCTCCCCTTCAGCATCTGAAAGAGGTTGTAATGGGGTCAGAAGAGCTTGGGGTACCTGATGTCCTGGGTAGCTTGGGGTACCTGATGTCCTGGGCTCAGGTTAGCTTCATTTCTGTCACCTTGATCTCTCCGGGACTCACTCTCTCTACCCCATGACCTGCACTGAATCATTTATCAAAACTCCAACTCTGCCTTCACAGTGTCATGAACATCTAGCACTTTCTATATCCCCCCTGTGCTGCCTGTCACCACCTCTCAACAGAACCATGCAACAGGCTTCCAGGGCCGCTCCAGCCTCTCCCTCCTATCAGTTTCTCCCACACACACGCACGTAAGGCCAATAACCTCCCAAAAGCTGAACTCTGATCACATCACGGCTGAACCCAGAGACTCGCCCAGATACCGTCGAGGGCCTGCTAAGCCATCTTGCTGACAGCTCCAGGTTTAGAGACATGGTCCTAGAGATTCAGCAAGGTTTCAAAGTGCAGTTCTCTTCAGTGCAAAGGCGGCATGCGTGAGCTTAAAAACTCAAGTTTGTCAAAGAGTGTTCTAATCATTTTCCCCTAGCTGCCCTGTAGTGTGCAAGAAAATAATGCCATACACATCACTGAAAAAATGTGAAAAATATAGCAGATAATCTAGGAATAAGCAATGTTGATAGCAAGGACCGAGCTGCTTCTAAGCATATCAGGGAAATTCTCAGCTTGGTTTAGATCAGCTAAGGATGGTCTATTCATATAATCTATTTCTTTCCTGGTCCTTTGCTTTTTTTTCTTTTCTCTTCTTTTTTTCTTTTTACTTTTCATTTTTTTGTTTGTTTGTTTGTTTTTTGTTTTTTTGGGTTTTTGACATGTCTCTCTCTGTCACCCCCAGCCACAAGGCAGTGGCATCATCATAGTTCTCTATAATTTCAAATTACCAGGCTCAAGCGATTCTCCTGCCTCATCCTCCTGAGTAGTAACCTGCTGGAGCTTCAGGCACCCACCACCACACCTGGCTAATTTTTTTCTACTTTTTGTAGAGATAGGGTCTTGCTCCTGCTCAGGCTGGTTTTGAACTTATGGCCCCAAGCAATCCTTCCACCTCGGCCTCCCCAAAGTGCTAGGGTTATAGGCATGAGCCAGCGTGCCAGCTCCTCCCCATCTTTACATGATCAGCTGCTTCCGAATCAAACCATTGTTACTTAGGAACAAAGTGAATTTTTACTTCAGTTATTTATTTCACTTGTCTTTTTTTTTTTTTGAGACAGAACCTCAAGCATTCTACCGCCCTGGACAGAGTACTGAGGCATCACAGCTCACAGCAACCTCCAACTCCTGGATTTAAGTGATTCTCTTGCCTCAGCCTCCCAAGTAGCTGGGACTACAGGTGCCCACCACAATGTCCGACTATTTTTTGGCTGTAGTTGTCATTGTTGTTTGGCAGGCCCAGGCTGGATTTGAACCCTCCAGCTCTGGCACATGTGGCTGGCACCTTTGCCACTTGAGCTACAGGCATCAAGCCATGTCTTATTTCTTTTACTGGTAATATAAGACAAGGGTATGACTGAGGTCTGAATATAAAGTGTATAAATCAGAGGCAAATCTGAAATGATAGACAGTAAAGATATTTAAATCATTATGTTTTCCAGGCATTGTGGTGGGCGCCTATAGCCCCAGTTACTTGGGAGGCTGAGGCAAGAGAATCATTTAAGCCCAAGAGTTTGAGGTTGCTATGAGTTGTGATGCCATGGCACTCTACCCAGGGTGACATACTGAGACTCTGTCTCAAAAATAATAATTAATAAATAAATAAATAAAAATAGAAAAACTAGTTGTCCATTGTAGTCCCAGATATTCAGGAGACTGAGGCAAGAGGATTGCTCAAGCCCAAGAGTTTGAGATTGCTGTGAGCTATGATGCCACAGCCCTCAACCCCAGGGTGACAGAGTGAGACTCCATCTCAAAAAATAAATAAATAAATAAACCATTATGTTTAAAAAATAAACTGAGGTTCAAATGCTTTCTTGACCTCTAAGTATCTTGGTGACCACAATACCTGTGAGCCTCCAGCTCCCTCATACAGGAGTCAAATGAGATTATGGATCAGTACAGAATGGCACTCAGCTGGCTTCGATCAGTGTCCCTCCCTCCCATCTCCTGCTGAAAGGACAATTATTTCACCTCCAAAGACAATTCACAAATGCTACAATGGATGTTGTTACAGACTGAACTGTGTCTTCCCTGAAAAATTCATATGTTGGATCCCCATCCTCTGCTGGGACTGTATTTGAAGATGGGGCTTTTGGGGATATAACAAGGTTAAATGAGGTCATAAGGGTGGGGCTCCAATCTGATATAATTGGTGTCTTTATGGGAAGAGACACCAGTCTTTCTGTCTCTCCTCCTCAGTGCACACAGAGGCTACCACAGGGAAGCAGCCGTGTACCAGCCAGGAAGAGAGGCCAGAAACCACCCGACTTCTAACTTCTAGAAGGGTGAGCAAATTAATTTCTGATATTTAAGCCACCCAATCTGTGGTGTTTGGTTACTGTTCCCGCAGACTAAGGCAGATACCATCACTTTATCCCCTGTGCTCCCCTGCCGGGTTCTCAAGCTGCCCTTCTCTCTGGAGCTCAGCAACGACACTTGCACGGCCTGAGCAAAAGCAAGACCCTGTATTTACAGAAAATAAAAAACTTAGCCAGGTATAGTGGCCCACACCTATAGTCCCAGCTATTAGGAGGCTGAGGCAGGAGGATTGTTCGAGCCTCCAAGAGTTGGAGGCTGCAGTGAGCTATCATTGTGCCACTGCACTCCAGCTTGAGAAAGAGAGTGAAACCCTATCTCAAACCCCCCCACACACACACACATGTTCAACACAGTTTGCCCAACACTCTCTGTCTACGCCTTACTCACACTCATGCCTACTGGGGGATAATCATGCCCCATCTAGCAAGTGACCGAGTGACATAAGTCATCACGTCCTTCTCTGTAATTTCCTCCCATATTCCTTCTGAAGTCAGGAATTTGGATCTTACCAAACATTTCTCCAGCTTGACTTTGCTTCTCACTAACTTCTTCCCAAGTCCTCCTCATGCCCCATGGGACTCAGAAGTATTTAGTTTTCCTGCTGATGTGCAAGATGAGCCAGATCCCAACACATTTGAGAGCATAAAGTCACAGCACAAAAGGCAAAAAGACTGTATTTTTTCTTTTCTTTTCTTTTCTTTTTTTTTTTAGACAGAGTCTCACTATGTCGTCCTCGGTAGAGTGCCGTGGCATCACAGCTCACAGCAACCTCCAACTCCTGGGTTTAAGCGATTCTCTTGCCTCAGCCTCCCAAGTAGCTGGGACTACAGGCACCTGCCACGACGCCCGGCTATTTTTTTGTTGCAGTTGTCATTCTTGTTTAGCTGGCCCAGATTGGGTTCAAACCTACCACCTTCTGTGTATGTGGCTGATGCCATAACCACTGTGCTACAGGCACCAAGCCTAAATTTTTTCTTTTGACTTCAGGGAACTCAAGTGCTACCTAGATTTTCTATCCTGGAAGGTTGACAGGAGAGGAGAGAGGGAGAGAAATTACAGAACCATAGAATCTTCCAGAGTTGGCAGGGTCCTTAGATGTCACAGCTTACCATATACACTCGCGTATAAGCCGAGTTTTTTAGGCACAAAATTTGTGCCGAAAAACCCGAACTCAGCTTATACTCAGGTCATACAGGTTATTTTATTCGGTGCGCGCGCACCTAATCAAATGCACATAGTCTCCAGTCGTCTTCTGCCATCTGCTTGAGGGGGCGGTGCTTCAGCTCAGTCCACGAGTCGCAGCTGAGCTGAAGAGGTAGGCGGCTGAACTGAACTGGATTCCACTGAACTATTTAACCCACAATATTTAATGGCACATTTAATTAAGTGAAAACCCCATTTAAGGCAGTAAAGTCTTGTAAATAAATGTTTATAAATCCTGAATCCTTATAATCAGGGCTTTTGGAGTATAAGGATTCAGGATTTTTA
>CAUYPK010040896.1:0-33041 GCA_963574355.1 Loris lydekkerianus
GACCCACACCTTTCACCATTAACTAAGATAGACTCTCACTGGATAAAAGATTTAAACTTAAGACATGAAACTATTAAAATACTTGAAGAAAGTGCAGGGAAAACTCTTGAAGGAATTGGCCTGGGTGAATATTTTATGAGGAGGACTCCCCAGGCAATTGAAGCAGTATGAAAAATACACTACTGTGACCTAATCAAACTAAAAAGCTTCTGCACAGCCAAAAGCATAGTGAGTAAAGCAAACAGACAGCCCTCATAATGGGAGAAAATGTTTGTAGGCTATACCTCTGATAAAGGTTTAATAACCAGAATTCACAGAGAACTGAAACGTATTAGCAAGAAAAGAACACGCAACCCCATCTCAGGGTGGACAAAAGACTTGAAGAGAAACTTCTCTAAAGAAGACAGATGCATAATCTATAAACACATGAAAAAAAGCTCATCATCCTTAATCATCAGAGAAATGCAAATAAAAACTACCTTGAGATATCACCTAACCCCAGTAAGAGTAGTCCACATAGCAAAATCCCAAAACCAGAGATGTTGGCACAGATGTGGAGAAAAGGGCACACTTCTACACTGCTGGTGAGAATGTACACTAATACATTCCTTTTGGAAGGATTTATGGAGAATACTTAGAGACCTAAAAATAGACCTGCCATTCGATTCTATAATTCCTTTACTAGGTATATGCCCAGAAGACCAAAAATCACAATATAACAAAGACATCTGTACCAGAATGTTTATTGCAGCCCAATTCATAATTGCTAAGTCATGGAAGAAGTCCAAGTGCCCATCGACCCACGAATGGACTAGCAAATTTTGGTACATGTATACCACGGAATACTATGCAGCCTTAAAGAAAGATGGAGAGTTTACCTCTTTCATGTTTACATGGATGGAGCTGGAACATATTCTTCTTAGCAAAGTATCTCAGGAATGGAAGAAACAGTATCCAATGTACTCAGCCCTACTATGAAACTAAATTATAGCTTTCACATGAAGGCTATAACCCAAGGGCCAAGGAAGGGAAAGGGAGGGGGGAGGTTAGGGGGGAGGGAGGGTAATGGGTGGGGCCACACCTATGGTGCATCTTAGAATGGGTACAGGCGAAACCTACTAAATGAAAAATACAAATGTCTACATACAACAACTAAGAAAATGCCATGAAGGCTACATTGAACAGTTTGATGAGATTATTTCAGATTGTATATGAAACCAGCACATTGCACCCCTTGATTGCACTAATGTACATAGCTATTATTTAACAATAAAAAACCCCAAAAAACTATGAACAAAAAAAAATTAAAGAAGATATATAGATGGACAGATATACTATGTTCAAGGATTGAAAGAGTTAGCATTTTAAAGACATCAGTACTCAACAAATTGACTCACAGAATTAATGTATTAGCTAAGGAAGTCATATCCAGAGTACACAGTGAACTAATAAAAGCAACAATAAAAAGCAACAATAAAAGATAAGCTAATTAATAATGAGGAAATAATATAACTTGACATTTCTCTAAATAAGATAATACAAATAATAAGCACATGAAAAAATGGTTTAAATTTAATCAGTAGGAAATGAAAATCAAAACCATAATGTGATATCAGACACACCAGGATTATTAGAAAAAACCCACAAAACAGACAATAGTACATATTGATAATTTGGGAAAAATGAGAATACACCTATATTGTTTGTGGAAAGATAAAATGGTACAGTCATTCACTTTGGTAATAGCTTGGCAGTTACTCAAAATGTTTAAAATAGATTTGCCAGATGACCCAGAAATTCTTCTCCTTAGTGCATACACCAGAGACCTAAAAACGTATCTCCATGTAAGAACTTATATCGTAAGTTTTATATCTGTAGTTTCATATAGCACTATCATTTTAAAAGCTAAGAAGTGGAAACACCAAAATACATAAACTAATGAACAGATAAACAAAATACGATGTTTATAGAATGGTCTATTAATCAGTAATAAAAGAAATGAAGCAGTGACACGTGGTACAACACAGAGGGACACTGGAAACGTTTTGCTAAGTGAAAGAAATTAGTCAGAAAGGTCAAGTAGTGCACAATTCCACTCATAGGACATGTCCAGAGTAATAAAGTCAATAAAGGTAGAAAGTAGTTAATGTTTACCAGAGGCTGCGGTTAGGCCAGAATGGAATGTAATTAGAAATCTTACAAGATTTCTTTTTGAAATTGTAAAAATGTTCTAAAATTAGATAGTTATTATGGTTGCATGATGCTGAAAGATACTGAAAACCACTGAATTATACATCTGAAAAGGTGATTTTAAGCTAAGAAGTGGAAACATCAAAATACATCTACTAATGAATAGATAAACACAGTATGATATGTTTATAGAATGGTCTATTACTCAGTAACAAAAGAAATGAAGCAGTGACACGTGGTAAATTGGTTCAAAGAAGAAAAAGACAATCTTTGCAATTTGATTAGCTTAACCTTGAGTCAGCTTCGTGAACTCCGTCAGTGATGGATGAAAGGGCATTGATTCTGGAGCCTTCCGCTTATTTGGGCACAGTCATTTGAAGAACTCCCAAATGTTACAGGGTTGTGGTGATGAGGCTCTGAGAACCAGGCTGACAACCAGGGCGTAAGGGACAGCGAGAGGGCAGGAGGCCAGTGATTCCATGCACCAGAAATAGGTTTGGTCTTAGTTTTCCATTTAACTTAGAATTCCCATTGTCTTTATAAAAATCATATGAAGGGACATAGATACTTACAGAGATACAGATTCTAAAGGAGCTCTGAAATAGATCATGATCCATCATGATTCTTGATAAGCATTATCTTGGTCTTTAAGGACAAATAGTAATGTGCTAAAAAAAAAAAAAAAAAAAAAAACATTTAGGAAAACTTCTAGGGGTTCGATCTAATGTAAATTGAGCATGAATCAGGCATGTTGAGACATCCTGAGCTATGTTGACTGTCTTGCAGTCATGCAAAACCACTAAGTTTTAAGCGGGGGAGTCATTCAATAGATTTACAATTTATGGGTGTTTATCCCTGAAGTGCATGAGAGCTGGCTGGCGGGGATGTGAGGGGACTAACTAATGCTTACAGTCCTTATGCCTGAACTAAGGCAGTTTGGGGAGTGTTAGAAACACCCCAATAGAACTACAAATTGTGAATGGGGTGGTCTAGAAGACCACTTTGAAAAACAGAGTGGAAAATACTTTCTCAGCACTCTAATAATCTAATAACAAGGTTGAAGAGGGTATCTATTTCCCTTACATGATCCTCGAGTTGATTTATATTACAGCTCTAAGTTAAATTTATATTTGATTTTATGGAAACTACCAATGATTTCAGTATGCTCATAAAGTCTTATAGAATGTTAGTGAATGTGTGACAATATCCTTAGCCAATTTCAATTTAAACTATTTAAGAACTAACAATAATTAAAAAATGAAACATGCAAAAATCCTGGAAAACCAGACCCTTTTAACGATTTGTTTTAAGAGTGATGGAAACAAATTAATCCCCATCAGAATATATTCAAACCCCACCAATATTATCAAAATGATTATCAATGTTGTCACTAATGTGCCCTAAAGTATTCAGTGATACACAATGTTTTCAAATATTTATCTGTGAAGAATCTGAACTTCAAATTATCTGTGATAAGGTTGACTTGTTGTAAATGCCTTTGAGTCTCAAATTTCTCACTGAGGGTGGCATCACCTTATTAAAAATTAATGTAGAAACATAGTTAAAATTCAAATGTATTTGTAAAGCAAATCTAGAATTTTAAATAATTCTGTATCATAAACAGGGGACAGGGAAATACTGTATTAAATATGAGGAAACTGCTCAGAACCAAACACCTCTCATAATGTTACAGGATATTGTTGCCACATCTAAAAGCTTGATTTCTTCAAATATGCTCTGTCTTTATCACAAACTAAAGCCAACATGCACAGAGATTAAAAAAAAAAAACAAAAAAAACCCAAAACAAACACAAAAAAAAACTCTTTATTTGTGTAAGAGGAAAGGTCTGCAGTGCTAAAAACTGACTTTATCCTTTGTATTATAAAATCAAAATAATTAAGGGCAGTACCTTGCTCCTTCATAACCTATGTCATTATGAACTGCAAGCAGTAATTGATGCCATGAGTAATTGATACCACTTAGGTTCATGTCAGATGAACTTGAAACCTTTTATATTCTTTGTCATCTATAAATAGATTTCTTACAGAAATTGAGCTGACAAAATCAAACTTCAGTGAAAATGCAATGGGTGAGATTTCCAGAATGCAGGTTCTATCTCTCACCTTAAAGTTTAAATTTTCTCCTTCTTTCCCATTTTTCCTTTCATGTTTTATTATTATTATTATTGTTTTTTATTTCCGATTAACATCAGGGTATAGACAACAGGTTACCTTGTTTGCATTTGTTAGGTAAAGTCCAAGTTGTAGTTGTGCTGTTCCCCAGGGGGTGTGCCATGTACCCTTACCTTGTGCCTGCTATGTGGGGCCACAACAATCCCCACCCTCCTCTCCTCCCATCCTCTCACACCACTTGAATGTAATCATGTTTTTCTCTTGTATAGTCCTGCATTTGCTAGCCTACCACTTGCATATTAGTATTGAGTACATTGGATATTTGCTTTTCCATTCTTATGATACTTTAATAAGAAGAATCTTCTCTTAACTCCATCCAAGTAAACACAAAAGATGTAAAGTCTCTGCCTTCATTCATGGCTGAATAGCATTCTGTGATACAGATATACCACAGTTTATTAATCCATTCATGGGTTGATGGGCATTTGTGTCGATGCCATATCTAGGCGATTATAAATTGAACTCTGACAAACAATCTAGTGCAAATGTCCTTATGATAAAATGATTTTTGTTCTTCTGGGCAAATACCCAGTAATGGGATGGCGGGATCAAATGGGAAGTCTAATTTGAGTTCTGTGAGGATTCTCCATACTTCCTTCCAAAGAGCTTGTATTAGTTTGCAGTCCCACCAGAAGTGTAAAAATGTTCCCTTCTCTTCACATCCATGCTGGCATCAGCAGGTTTGAGATTTTGTGATGTGGGCCATTCTCATGCGGGTAGGGGATATCTCAAGGTCATTTTAATGTGTATTTCTATAATAATTAGAAATGATAAGCATTTTTCATGTGCTTATCTTCTATTTGTCTTCTTTGGAAAAGGTTCTGTTCCTGTCTTGCCCAGTGACAGATGGGATTGTTTGCTCCTTTTTTTGTTGTTGATTAATTTGAGTTCTCTGTAGATTCTAGTGATCAACCATTTGTCATATTTACAACATGCAAGTATCTTTTCCCATTCTGAAGATTGTTTGTTTGCTTTAATCATTGTGTCCTTACAGCTGCACCTGTGATCACCTTGGCCAGTAGAACGCTGCAGGGCTGATATGGATGGGTTTTAGAATAGACCATGAAAGAACTTCTTAGCCATGTGAGCCATTTGCTGCGATGAAAAGGATTATATCTACAATACTGAAGAGACATCCTGATGGAGAGGATGTAAGACCGTGGCCCATGTCATAGTTCCTTGCTGAGGACACAGGCAAGTGAGGTCATTTTGATTTATTCAGGCCAAGTTGAGCCTCCAGATGACTGAAGCCACATGACTAACCTCAGGCAAGACCAACAGAACCACAAAGCTGACCCCACGAACATTGTTTTGTTTTTAAGCCATTGAATTTTGGGATAGCTTCTTGTTACCATAACAAGAAACAATAGTTAGTTACCCTGAAAGTATATGTATTTTTTAATTCCAGAAGACTGGCCTATTTTTCCAATTTTGTTGTTAATTTTTAATTGTTTTGTTAAAATCAAAGATAAGAGTGTGTTTTAACTTTATGGGACTCCGTTGATGGTTTTTAAATAAATCTCAAGAATTCTGACACTAAATTTACTTATTTTCCTTGGAGATCCTAAAGATTTCTTAAAAGTAGTTTTACTGGAATAATTGTGAGTTTCAGATTACAGATGATTTTTCTTATGTACATGATGGGTCCCTTTAATATTTGGATTCCAATTTTGGCTTTTTCGGTGGGGAGTCGGGAAAATTTTCTTGCGTTATTGCTTTAGATATTTATTGTGTTCCAAATTTTGTGTGTGTGTTTTATCTGTTTATTTTTACTTAGTGATTCCAAATTTATATGTTAGATATTTGTTCTCTATCTTTCATATAATTTGTGTCTATTTCTTTTACATTTTAATTGTATTTTTATTCTCCATTCAGGGCTTCTATGTAATGTTTACCACTACCTTTATTACCATATCTATTACCCCTTGACTACTTCTTATCTGTCCTTTCTCAGATTCCTAAATTACTTTTTGTCAATTTCTTTTTTATATTTAAATATATCAAATAACATCATTCAATATCCTTTTATTACAACACAGATAAGAAAAATAATCAATGCTAGGCCCATGTCTGTGTGGACTCCCCATGTCTGTGGTGGGTTTTCTTTGGGCACTTGGAGATAGGCAGATTCACTTCAAGTGCACCTTTTTGGGATCCACTTGGAGACAGGCGGATTCACTTCAGGTGCACCTCTTTGGAATCCACTTGGAGACAGGCAGATTCACCTGAAGTGTCCCAGAGTGAATAAGTGTGAGTGTGTGAGAGTAAGCTCTGGGTGGGGATGGTGTTCTGTCCAGGTTGGTTCCTGCCTTGTGTCCTGAGCTGTAGAGATAAGATGGAATAAGTAGATTGAGAAATGAATGAATAATTGAATACAAATTATTATAAAATAAAGATTCATAAAATAGATAATAATAGTAATACAAATGCACAACAATACGTGCCGCAGTAAAAAAGTGCTCAGTAAGTTGGTCATATGTTTGTAATTGTTTTTGAATTGCATAGTGAGAGATGTTCCTGACAATTTTTGCTTTGCAAACATGACTGTCACCACTCACTACTTCATCAATAATTAGATGAATAAATAATTATTAACAAATAATTATTTTACTTCTTTTTATTAATCTTTCTTAAATGGATATGTAGCTTACATTTATTTCAATGTTTATTATTAGAAGTGTTTTGAGTTTTTATTTAGAAACTTGGTGGTGTTTTGGGGATAGGAAATATGCCACAGGAACTTAACTCTGATTTATATTACTTAGCCAATAGTAAGTTGGTTTGGTTTTATGTTTTTTTTCCCTTAAAGTTGTAGTTTACAAGAATCTACTGAAGACATTAAATGAAGATTTAATGTATTTTCCTGCTTAATTTCCCTTTTCTGTTGTGAGAAGCTATGGTTATATAATCACAAGAGTTCAACATTTTTTTTCTACACCATAAAAATACTTATTTAAGAATACTTGATTCAGGTTGCATTATTGTCCTAGCTTTATTCTGTTCTATGGTTGATTTTTACAAAATAATTTTCACCAGCTTTTTACTTAGTATATTTGTTATATAACAAATATATAATAAAATTTGTGGCCATATTATAGATTTTCATTAATAGTTGTATGCAAATGAGAGTTAAGATTTTTGGATAGTTGCTGGTATTTCTAGTTCAAGACCATCTCCTTATATCTATGTAGAAAAGAGCAAATCCTTTAAACAGTAGAATTGTTTTCAGAGGTTGGGGGGTATTGGTTTATATTTTCATTCATTTATTCAGTTTTGGTTCTTATTTGCCTTCTCAGGACTTTTAATTTCCACTTTTATTTTTCTATTTCCCTCTACCACTGTGATGGTTGGGCGTACTTACCTGGCTGGACTGTAGCAATTCCTTATTCAATCAAACACTAACATAGGCTGTTGTGAAGAAGTCATTTTGTAGATGTGATTAGCATCTACAGACCGTTGATTTAAGTAAGGACCTTAATAATCCTAGGGGACCTCAACCAATCAGTTGACTGAAGAGAAAAACCGAGATCTCCCTGTGGAAGGAAAAATTCTACCTCAGGACTGCACCAGCAGCTCTTGCCCAGAAAGATCTGGCCTGTGGGCCAACCTAGCTGATTTCAAATGGCCAGACGCCACAATGAAGGATTTTATTTTATCTCTGCAGCCACCAAATCTCCAATGTTGCCTGCCTTCCGTGGTACCACCCTTCCTGCTAGAAACAAGTCTTCTCAAGATTCTCAGGTCTATCAAAGTATAATTTTTAGAATGTTAAAGTCATAAGTAGGATATAAATCCATAATTATCCTATGCCAATATTTATTTACTGCATTAATGAGAAGTCCAGTAGTATACAGGCTCACAAGGAGAATATTAATATATATGTATGGGTGCGTTTTCAATGAAACAAACATATCCAAAATGCTAAAATAAATGGAATAGCTCATTCAAGACTGTTAAGTATGTGTATTCCACAGGACCATAAGTCTGTAATTTTTTTCTCTACTAGACAGAAACTATTTGTATTACCATTGCATAAGATTCATTTACATCTTAAGAGCATCCTGCAACTTATCATATAACTCCATAAAGTTATAAATATCTACATTTTAATTAATGGTGACTAGCAAAATAAAATTTTATTTTCTTAGAAACTCAGATGACCTCTCAGCTAACTTGTTCTATAATGTTTTAGTTAATACATTAAAAATCATCTTTATGCCTTATCAAGTTTGAGATATATTTTAATGTATTCTATGTACTCACAACCCCTTTCTTATGGTAGAGCTTTAACCCATTATATCTTAAAAAGAAGAGAGAGAGTTCTCAGTATTTCCTTCACTTGGGGTAGGAGCTTTTCTGGTGTTGGCATTTTCTGTATTCAACAGCCTTAAGGTTTTCATTCTCTTCTCTAAGAAGTCATATGAGCTTGTCCTTTATTTCTCTGTTTATAAGAAATTTGGGGTTCATGATACTCAATGTTTCCTAATTATGCTGAGGTATAAGTTTATATTCAGTCTTTTTTGTTGATTTTTATGCATTTTTTTTCTTTTGGAAATATGAGGAAACATTCAGATTTCTGCACCTGCCATTATTCTAGAACAACCCAGCAAGCCAGACTGAGCTATACATCTTTCTGTATATTAAATAAATGTACTTGGTGTGAAAGATGCAATTTTTATTTTCTTCATTGTGAGCCCTGTCTTTCTACACTGCATTCCTCTCATGCAATCTTCTCAAATTCTATTTTTCTCCCTACTCAGATAGGATCCATTCTCAAAAAACACATAAACCACTTAAAAATGTTTGCAATTAGTGTGCTTTTTCTTCTACGGCTAGTCTATTATCATTTAATCCTTTTCATTTTAATTATAGAAGTAAAGTCAATGTCCTGAGTTAAAATAATTTCCTGGGTCAGCGAGTAAATGAAGGAAGCATAATTTGGGGCATGTGATTTTCCCAGAACTCCTGCATCCCATTAAGTCCCAACTTACAACTCGCAGCAAAGATTGAAACAAACCATTTCAGGGGCTTGGAGAGGAGATTGTTGTCTCACCTTCCTGACTCCACAACTCCCCAAACAACTTATTAACTCAGTGTTATCAATGTCCTTGGGATTCATTTGCCTACACCACGGCTGCTGAAGGAATCTTTCATGAAATCTCCTGAAATTGGAGAGAACATTTCTAGATGCAAAAGAATCACAGAATTCTTTGAGAAACAGATGTAGCAGCTCTTTCTCTCTGCCTCTAATATTGGTTCTTTCGCTGATGTCTCGCTGCTATTGGTGCCCACCTGTCATCTCACAGGCTCACTGTTAACCTTTCCCAGTGAGTTTCATGTCTCTGAAATCTTTCCCTGTGTTCATTATGTTCTGTCTGTCATCTGTGGCCCGTAGAGAAGTGATTGAATGAACACCCCAAGCGAACCCCCCCCAACCCGCCCAGTCCTGTGTACATCTGGGTCAGTTCGGCCACCACCTCACGGTGTGTAGCATGGGGGGTCCAGAGGTAACTGCGGGCATGGTGGGGGTGAGGACAGACAGGGGCAGGTCAAACCAGGAAAAAGAACCTCATGGGAGCCTGACAGAGGGCACAAGAGGAAATAAACTGAGTGGCCTGGGGATTTTCACTGCTAGGAATCACTTTATTAACACGATTTGAGGTATGTTATAACTACTTATAATAATTTACAAAAAGCAACCATTGACAAAATGTCATTTTTAGATGGAAAAATAAACCAGTAGCAACACAAAGTAAGCATTTATTCAAATTATTTTTGTATGTATGTTTACATTTAATGCATAATTATCATAATTATAGTTATATTTGTGAAATCCATATTTAAGAAAATTTACTCTCTGCTTAATTAACATTCCGCACAATAACCATTAAAAATCTCTGCCATGTATATCAGCATGGCTCTTTTGTAAATTGTGTTGAATTCAATAATAAATACAATTGCTTGTTTTTAGACTTTATAGTTTTTATTTAATCTCTACATAAGAAGTAAAATAAGTAAATCTCTTCCAACTGATAACGTCATGTCTTACATGCTTTTATGAAGTTTTTCCCAGTAAATATTTCAAACATATATCATCATGGAATCACTAATTAATTTGTTGAGACGCACGGATTTTTTTTTTTTTAATGTAAGTGCATTTTTTCTTACCTAGAACCTTAGAAAATACGTGGTCAGGAAAAAAAAATTGAGGCTGGTCTTACACAGACCTTCATCTTTACATAACTCACTACTTGACCAATCGTCTTTGAATCAACTTTCTCTTTCTTTCTTCTTAAACCTTATTCTTTAAGTTCTGGGTTATTTTTCCAGGGTTTTTTGTGTGTTTCTGTGTTTTCTTTTTTTTTCGTATAGGGAAAGGATTTAGCTTTAGCTTTATATAGACATGGAAATCTGTTGACAGTAAAGAGACCCCCGTGGTTCACTGGGCTTTATGGCTGTAGAGGACTGCCAAAAACTATCATTTAAACAACTTTCCCAACATTCTAAATTGTCATGAGCAGGTCAAACAACTAAATAGAAAATAATAATATAACTTTCATTGCAATTTGATTTTTAGGAGTCCACTTTGATAGATATTTTCATTGTCTAATAATAAGAGCAAACAATTATTAAAGTTGTTTTCTTTTTCAGTACTGGAGAGTGAGTTACATCTGACAAATGTATACTTTAAACCTCAAATCAATTTTATGAGGTAGTTACTGTTACACGTAGGTTTACAGGAGTTAAGTAACTTCCCCCAAAACAAATAACAAGCAAGTGGGAAAAAGTATGTGAGCCTGGCCAGCCTGGCTCTGTTGCTCACACTCTTAACTCCTATTTCAGAAGTCACAAACCACAATCCAAAGACACTTCAGAGTCACTGAAGACTCCTTTGAACGATCTATGAGAATAAATCTATTTTCCTAATAATACTAAGATGATGTACAACTCCACATGCGTGAAGTTGAGTTTTTTTTCTTTTTTCTTTTATTTATTTTTTATTTTTATTTTTATGTTTTTATTGTTAAATCATAGCTGTGTACATTAGTGCAATCACCTGTACCCATTCTAAGATGCACCATAGATGTGGCCCCACCCTTTACCCTCTCTCCATCCAACCCCCCCCCTTCCCCTTCCTGTGAAGTTGAGTTTTTCAGAAGCCACTTGATAGGTGATATCACAGCATGGCATGTACAAGCAGATATGAGAATCCAGCTCTCTCTATTAAGTCAAATATTAAAGAGATTTGATAATTGCAACACAATGTTACTTTTCTTATTTTTTTTTTTTTTTTGGCAAACTATATTTATTAAATGTGTTAGTTATTTTCTGTAGTGGGTTTACTTTTATGATATAAATTAAAATGTAAATATTTTAAATATTTCTCAGTTTTAATTTCTAATTTCATTAATAACAATAGTGCACATGTATAAACAAAAATTTAATTGAGTTCCTAAACAATTTTTGAGTACACACAGGACATCAGCCCAGTTTAAATACCACTGTTCTAATCTACACCACTGTTTTAGCCCTTGTGATTATACTTCGCAACATACAATAGAATTATATCCTTTATAAGAAGTTTTATAATGCCACTTAGTTTCATTGCTCTATTATTTTTATTTTTATTTATTTATTTTGTTGGAGACAGTCTCATTCTGTCACCCTAGTAGAGTACCATGGCATCATAGCTCACAGCAACCTCAATCTCTTGGATTTAAGAGATCCTCTTCCCTCAGCCCCCGATAGCTGGGACTACAGGGGCTTACCACCTCTCTCAGGTATCTTTTTGGAAATGGGGTCTCACTCTTGCTAGGCTGGTCTTGAACTCTGGAGCTCAGATGATCTACCTGCTTCAGCTTCCCAAAGTGCTAGGATTACAGGTGTGAGCCACTGTGTTCTATTATTTTTAATTAATTGTTCTCTGTGTAAAGATTCTATCCTCCAATTCCACGTGGTTATTTTGACCTATAAATTTTTTTTTGTTTTTCGTTTCCTTTTATTAAGTTTCAGGACTTGTAGTGAAACCAGCTAGCGCCCTAAACGTGTTCTTTCTTAGCCTTCATTTCATCCAAATGCTCGTGTCAAGGACAACTGGCAACTTCATATTCTTGATGTTCTCCACAACTTACAGGCAGTTTAGTATGAAGCTACAGTAGAGGACCCAATCTCTGGGGCAGTGATTCAACAGAAAAGTGGGTTCTTGGTAATTATGGGGAAGAAATAAAACAGATTCAGTTATCCTTTTTAACTCGACGTTCCTTCCCATTAACACACTCCTAATTAACGGTCCCCATCCTAAAAGGACAAGGTTAGATGGAACATAGTGTGCAAAGGTGAAGAAGGATTTTTAAGTTAGTCTGTGAGGAGACAGTATGAACACAGAGACACGGCGATGACAGAAAACCTTTCTAAACCAGCTGTACCGAGCCAGGACAGATCCTGGGGAAAGTCTGTCCAATCAAGTTCACCGACTGTATTAGAGACTCTACTGGCCATCATTGAAACTGATTTAAGTCATGCCAGATGACAGTTCAATACCCAAATAAAGGATTTATGAAGTTCATTGTGTGTGCGACTAAATGTCTGCATCTTTCTCAAAGGATAATTTCAAAGTGTTAAACAGATTCTCCACAGAATCAATAAAAGAGATCTACTTACACTTGACCTCAGCTGGATGCCACCATATGTTTATTGAAACTGCTAATGAGGGAAAAGTTAAGCAGTGGTTCAGTATTAGCTGAATACTTAGCTCAGCTCAGCACTGACGTTTACCACGCTCATTTCCTTATTTTAAGATTACAAAAAGATGCAAACATTAAACTATTCTTCACTAAAACAGCTAAGGGTTCATTGAGTTGCACTGGTTTATAATAAAGATAAGTGGAACATAAGCTTAATTTTCAATCATCTTACTATGATGTACTAAAATGATTAATATTATTTGATAGATAGAAAAAGGCATTCTGTTATATCTTGCAGCAGAAGAAAGGAACCAGGTCTAAAAGATGCAGTATCTATATATAAAATCTTTTATGAGCAATGGATCTTTGCAGACTTCACTTTAGTTGTTTCCTGGGCATAAAAAGGACAAATATTTTAATGATACCTAAAGTTCTCCAATAATTGAACTTGAATTTATTTAAATTTATGTACAGAATAAATACATTCTATACAGATAAAAATGCTGGCGCACACTGCATTTAATTGTGTGTGTTGAAGGCGCACACTGCATTTAATTCAGTTTTAGAGTCCACCTTGGCCAAATGAGAACTGAATTCTAGCTGGCCCTCAGTCCTGCATAGGGTAGCTGCCAGAGTACATTAGCCTGAGTATGTAGGCATATCCGTCTCCTCCTCCTCTTCCTCTCCTTCTCTTTCTCCCTCTCTTCTCTCTTTTCTTTTCCTTTACTACATTCCTCTGACCTTGTAAAGCACATTGGAGCTAGAATAAGAACAATGTCAGGTATGAACATGCAGAGTACTGACAATATGAATTGTAATACATCTATTCATACTTCTCCTTTCATGAACGTTTCATAGCACCTGAAAAAATAACTTTATTTTCCTTTCTTCTAGATTAGTTTATTAGCTTTCTTCTAGATTAGTTCATAATACTAATCTTCTAGATTAGTTTATTAGCTTTCTTCTAGATTAGTTCATAATAGACATCAGTACATAAATGTGCAAGAGATTAATTTGATATCAAAGAAGATGGAAAAATATCAAGTTTGATGTGACGTAGGACAGATAAGAATATGTCTTTGCAAATATTACTTTAGCACATAATATGATGCATATTATTTCATATGCTAGACAAGATCTTCCCTTACACATCCGCATAAATGGTTCACAAGTGAGCGTGCAAAGGCAGTCATGAAAAGGGGTTGGCCCAGGAACTGCTAAGCAAGAAGTCCACTTGGAGAGTTGCAGGATTTGATTCAGTGCTCTGGCTGTATGAAGACAACTTACATATCCTGAAATAAAACTCATCCTTATCAGAAAACCATCGAAGACTGTTACTTTCAATCGATCTTTCAGATTAAAATCTGGAAGGAAAAACCAAAATCATAGAATTAATCTGACATAATTTTGAATTTTACTTATAAAATATGCCTGGAAACGTGTGTGACTAGAAAATGTGCCCTACACAACCACACATGCCGTGCCTTACTCAGAAACAGGAAGCAGTGCAGGTGCAGGGCACTGGGAGACTTGGTGGGGCTCAAGAGCAACATGCTCGTTGACGTTGCAGTCACGAAACAGAAGCGTTTGTTGTGGTGTGTGCACTCAGACACACCCATGCACATTTATGCAATACACAAAATGGAATTTTACCAATGGAATTTGAGAGAGCAATCAAATACACAATTCAAAATTGAGGAAGTTTCCTATGAAAGTGGGCACAGCGAACACTGAAACTGGATGACTAAAACTTCCCACTCAATCAATGTTGTAAATATGAGTACAAAAATGATTATAAGAAGTTTCTGTTCGAGTCTCTTGCCCACAAAGAAATGGAATTGTTTGTTCTTTTCTTATTGATTAGTTTGAGTTCTCTGTGGATTCTAGTTATCAGACCTTTGTTGGAAGCATAACCTGCAAAAATCTTCCCCCATTTTGAAGGTTATCTGTTTCCTTTACCGGCAGTGCCCTTAGCTGTGCAGAAGCTTTTTAGCTTGATCAGATCCCAGTAACATATTTTCAGTGTTGGTTCAATTACCAGGGGGGTCCCCCTCATAAAATTTTTTCCCAGGCCAATATCTTCAAGCATTTTCTCTGTATTCTCTTATAGTATTTTTATAGTTTCATGTCTTAAATTTAAATATTTTATCCAGTGAGAATCAATTTTTGTTAGTAGTAAAAGATAAGGGTCCAGTTTCAGTCTTCTACAGGTTGCCAGCCAGTTCTCCCAACACCATTTGTTAAATAGAGAGTCTTTTCCCCGCTGCATATTTTTGTTAGGATTATCAAAACTCAAATGGTCAGCAAACACATGAAAGAAATGCTCATCATCTTTATTCATCAGACAAATGCAAATTAAAACCACTTGAGATATCCCCTAACTCTGGTAAGTTGAGCCCACATCACAAAAACAAAATCCCCAAACTGCAGATGTTGGTATGGATGTGAAGGAAAGGGAAGACTTCTGCACTGCTCATGGGATTACAAACTAATACAGCTTTTTTTGGAAAGAAGTATGGAGAATTCTCAAGGAATTAAAAGTTGACCTATCATTTGATCCTGCAATTCTATTACTAGATATCTACCCAGATGAACAAAAATCATTTTACAACAAAGACATTTGCACCAGAATATTTATTGCAGCCCAATTCATAATTGCCAATTCATGGAAGCAACCCAAATGCTCATCAAACCATGAATAGATTAACAAATTGTGGCAAGTGTGTACCAAGTAATATTATTCAGCCATAAAAAATATGGACGCTTTACAACACTTACGTTTAACTCGATGGTGTTGGGACATATTCTTCTTAGTAAGGTATCTCAAGAATGGGGGGAAGAAGTATACTCAATACTATGTATTGAGTACCAGTGTACTCAATACTATGATGAAGCCAATATATTATCACTTGCAGATTCATATGAATGATCAATATAGTCTAGCAAGGAGAGGATGGGGGAGGGTGAGTGGAGGAAGCATTTGGTGGGGTCTCACCTAATGTGCACAATGCAAGTGTACATTTCAAAACAACCAAGAGTAGATTATAAATGTCTTACCACAAAAAATAACTGAGGTGATGGTTATATTAATCAGTGTGATTTAAGCATTCCACATTGTACCCCATCAATGTATAAAGATGTTATTAATATTTAATAAAAATTAGATCAAAATAATGATGACAAGTGTAAAGTATGTCTGTGAAAACATATAAAATATTTCTAAGTAGTCCCTAAGGTACCTAACTCCCCTGGTTAGGACTGGGTGTCTGTGTTTTCATCATCCCGGGTGCTCTGTCCTATGTGGTCTGTTTCCTCCACTGGGCATTTGTGTTTGCTGTAGGCTCCACGCACTATGAGGCATTCAGCAACATGGCTCTGCTCACTTGCTTGGCCCTCACCCAGGTAGGTCCCAAATATACATGAGGATTCAGACTTACAGAAGCTTTTATACATTTTCCAGTGAAGGACAATTTTCCTTGCTGCCAATGCTGAGCTGGGCCTTCTGTTGAGTTTTGGATATGTTACCTCCAAGCAAACACTGGATTATTTCCCCCAAGTTTTTTTTTTCAAAAGCTGAACATGAACAAGGATTATCAAAGACCTTGGGAGAGTCACAGCCTTCTGAGTTCCCTTACAAGTGCAGCTTTCTGCTTCCATTCCCTTGTTTTGGCATGTACTGATATTTTTTCCTCTTTTTAGCTTAGACATGCATTTAAAAATAAAATTTTTACCAAGTTTTAGTTTTACAGAACGAATACATTCTTGAGATTTAATTTACAGGATAGTGACTACAGTTTATAACACTGTATTACATGCTTGATATTTTCTAGAAAAGATCATAATATGCTTATCATGCACAAAAATATGGTGACTTTATGAGATAAGGGATATGGTAATTAATTTGATTGTGATAACCATTTAACAATATAGGTTGGACACTTTAAATAAATGGAACTTTTATTTGCCAATTTTACCTCTATAAAGATGGAAAGAAATTTAAAAATACACTTTTAATGTTTTAGATGAAATTAAAATTGCTTTACAATGAATTCATTTTACTTTATTGGTATTATGTCTCCTAAATATTTAAACTGCCTTCTTTATTAAGAATGTATGACAAAATGTTAGATTTGGTAGGTCTTGTTCTTTTTACATTATTTTCTCATTTGTACCTTATGAATCTTTTATAAACAAAGGTGACTGGGCTATAGACAATACATATGGACTAAAAGAAAGCCAACAGTCTGTTATACAGAGATGATCAGTCAATCTTATTCCTCCCTCAGAAACTTAAAATAAGAAACACAGAAAGAGTTAGGCAATAATTATAAGAAAGTACAGTCATTACTGCTGTTCATACTGGAGAGTCTTCCCTGGGAGAGTGAACCCAAAACTGGTTAAAAAAGCTAATTGGTAGCAAGAATACTCAGCTGCGCAAAGCCTAAACCAAGGTCCAGGTTCAGGACATTTTGAGTCACGAGATTATATCTTCTATACAGAACCACTTTCCAAGCTCACTCATAATAAGGGCCTATCCTACTAAACCCAACAACCAATATTTACTGAAAGTAAGGTGTGTGTCAGGTGGAATTCTAAATGTTTCACAAGGATTAACTCATTTCGTCTTCCCAACCACTTTAAGAGGTAAGTACAAGTATCATTGCCACTGTAAACATGGGAAAACTGAAGGACAGAAAAGTTAAATAACTTCTTCCCAAGGACATAGAGTTAGTGGATGGCACCTCCGGGACCCGACCCCTTGCACCTCTCCTGCAAGCCTGTCTTCTGAACCTGTGTCATCACGTACTGACATCAGTATTGCTCTCCCTGTGTTTTTTTTTTAAAGAGATGCCCTTATTGTTTTGAGTGTATCTTACAGTAAACATCCCTTAGCTTGTGCTAGTTCAAGCTTGCTTTGGTTTCTCAGAAACAGCATCTACCTCGACATATTCCTATGTGTTTCCATAACAACCAAACCTTTCCAGGCAGAGTGTTTATTATACATATTCCACTGTCATTTTGCCCTTCTGCAGCCCCCAGATCTCCAAGGCACCAAGGCCCTGTGAGGGTCAGCACTCTGCACACCATCTAAGTGCTTAATAAAATGTTTGTTTGGCACATAAGATGCCTTTGTAAAAACTGTTGAAAGAAAAATAAATGAAGGAATGCTGCTGACACATCGCAGATCATGTGGAAGAGAAAGAGAAGAAAATAAACAGATTTTTCAATAAGTATTCTTTATGTGGCAAGCTCTATTTCACATACTTTATGAATGATTTGATTCGGCCAATTTTTATTAATCACCTACCACAAACCAGGCATCTTTGCAGCTCTAATTGCAAAATGAAATTTTAATTTAATTTAATACATCTCTAATCATGAAAGATATAACCCTGAGCAAGACATATGCCTCTCTCTCCTCTACTGAGCTCAGACCCTCGCAGTGCGGGGACAGACAATTAAAGGAAGAGTTACAGTAAATCATGCCAAGTGTCTCAGAAGCAGAGTTTGGGTTACTGAGGAGGACATGAAAGTAATCCTCAGGGCCAAGGGAGGAGTTACCCAAAGAAGGGTAAGGGCATCTCTTTAAAAAAATTCCAAAGAAGAGAATTTTAGTTTGTAGTTTAAAATATAAGTAGGTTTTAGCTGGTAGAAGAGGGAAGAAAACTGCTGAAGGTAAGAAACAGTGTTGGCAAAATTCCCAACACTGGTAAGTTCACAGAAGCAGATATAAGTGTAATAGATGTACCCTTTTGCACAGATAATCAAGATCTACCCAGCACCCCCCCAATATCCATACCACACCTGCACAGAACCCAGCAGAAAGTTGAATCCGAGGAGAAGCTATTGTGTCCAGAACATTCCTCACACGATGCGAGTTACTGAGTCCCCAAATCAGACTCCACTCAGAGATACTTTCACAAAGATTCTGTGAGCATTAAAATTGCATCTGAAACTATCTCTCATCTTTCCCTTCTCCATCTCCCACTACAATCTCTCCCGTCTATCCATCTATTGGACGTAAGAGAGGAGGCTGGAGTGGTCACTAGCAGGAAGGCTGTGACCTTCATCTCACTGTCCTGTGTGGTCCCCAGTTCCCACTTTTGAGAAAGAAAAAGCAGCCCTGTGCTTTTCTCTCGGGACTTGTTAGACACTAAGAGCTAAGCCAGGGCATCCTCCTTTTACACACACAGAGTTTCAGGGACAACACCAGAGAAGTGTCAGTCTCTGGGACTGAGATACAGGGACGCCTCCCTATCACTACGACTGAACACAGATGAAAGTCAGAAACTGTGCAGGCCACAACACGCCCAGCTCACTCTGTCCCCTCTCCTCTCCATGAATGCTGCTTCTTCACCAGTCAGGACTTTAGCTCCCACCATTGCTCTCCTTTGTGTTAAAAAATCACTGAAGATACCTGTTTAGAGAAATATCCCTGCTTCCTGCGAACACGCAGTTCACAGCAAAGCTCTGCTAATTTCAGCCTCTCAAAGACCATCCAAAACAAGCCATGATCCTTTAATAAGTCCCACCTCCTGGGTGGCACCTGTGTCTCCAGGAGTAGGACACCGGCCCCATATGCTGACAGTGGTGGGTTCGAGCCCAGCCCCAGCCAAAAACTACAACAACAGCAAATGAATAAAAAAAAAAAATATGTCCCACCTACCATGTTTCACAGAGAAACCCTGACTGTTGCACTGTAGGTATGTAGCCAGACATGACTGCATGCATGTTTATGAACTTCAACATTCTCTCACAAAAACTAACAAACTTGAAGTCAGTGACACAATGCATTCCTAAGGCAAACATCAAAACTCCAGAGTTTAATATTTCTTCCTATAACATTATTTGCAGAGCTTTATGAACACATCTGCAGACACATGTCTTTAAAGGAGCTTTGTCTATATTGTTTTTATTCAATTATTGAGGAAGGAATGAAGAGGGGCCATCCAAACTTAATTATATTCAAAAGACAAAGGGGAAAATTTTGCCTCAGATATTAGCTCTCTTTACAAAGAATGATGTGAGTAAACAGATTGAAATGTGGCAGGTCTGGGGAAGGTGAGGTGAAGGTGTAGCCTGAGGGGGCCAGGAGGATGTTGCTCATGAAAAGCCTCAGGAATCAGTGTCTACACATTGCTTCACAGACATTGCAAGACAGCTGAGAAATAGTATTCTGGGGAAAGACAAGATGAAGTTTGTAGTTTTAAGCGTCTCTTTGAGGCGAGCACCCACAAGGGAATAATGCTGGAGAGATGAAGGTGATTAGGAGGCAGCTGAGGTCACAGAGGTGAGGGATGCTCATTCTTGTGCAGGACAGTGGAGAAGGAAGTGGGTAGAGAAACCTGTTAGACCTAAGAAGTGTTGTAGAAATGCCAGGGGCTAGGAGAAGAAAGAACCATGTCAAAAGTTACATATTGGGGGACAGGGCAAGAAGTAAACTTGGAGATGAAGAGTTCAGTTAGACGTGAGTGCTGACATGCCCGACACATTGAGGGAGGCCTAAGAGTGGATGGAATCTATGTGGTCAAGAACTCGACACAGGTGTGTGGGCTGAGGGTAAAGATCCTGGGCCTGGCAGCATATGGGTAATAACTGAAGTGGTAACTTGTGTCTTTGTTGTTATGTTTAAGGAATTTAATGATTTCCTCTCTTACCTCTCGCTGAATTCAACTATCCCTCAGCATAAGGTTGTTTAATTTCCATGAATTTGTATGGGGATGAACAGTTCTGTTGGAGTTGTTTTTCACTTTTATTGCCTTGTGGTCTGAAAAGATACAAGGCATAATTTCTATTCCTTCAATTTTGCTGAGTTTGATTTGTATACTATTTGTATCCTCTCCTCCTCTATTTTAGAGTACCTACAAGGGGCTGACAAGAAAAATGTATATTCTTTAACTTTGGGATGGGGTGTTCTGTATATGTCTATTAATCCCATTTGTTTGAGGGTCACATTAAAGTCCTTTGTATCTTTGTTTACTTTCTGTTTAGAGGATCTGTCCAGTTATGTCAAAGGGATGTTAAAGTCCCTGAAAATTATGGTGTTATGGGTTATTATATTGCTGAGACCACTCAAGGTCTGTTTCATAAATCTGGGAGCACTGAGGTTGGGCGCATAAATATTTAAAATGAAAATGTCTTATTTTTGTATTGTTTCTTTGGCCTGTATAAATTGTCTATCTTTGTCTTTCTTAACTTATTTGTTTAAATCTTCTTGTATCTGAAAATAAGATTGCAACCCCTTCGTTCTTCTGATTTCCATTTGCTTGCAATACTGTTTTCCATCCCTTAACCCTGATTCTTGATTTGTCCTTCAAGGTTAGGTGCATTTCCTGGAGACAGCATATGGATGGTATGTGCCTTTTTATCCAGTCAGCCAGCCTGTACTTCGTCAGTATTCAATCCATTGACATTTATTGAGAGAAATGTGTGGTGGAGTTCTATTCATCTTATTTTGTGAACATCCTGTTTTGTGTAGTTTTATGCTTTATGCCACGGTGAAAGCTATGTTTTGACCTTTAGCTTCTGGGTGTTTACTTTACTGGTGGTGCATTGTGATGGTCAGTGTTGAGAATAAGTCTAAGTATTTTCTGTAGAGATGATCTTGTTGTGCGAATTTCCTCAGTGTTTGTATATCCACAAAAGACTTGATTTCTTCAGTTTCTTCAGTTTTTCAGCTTAGTTTAGAAGGATACAGAATTATTAGCTGAAAATTGTTTTAAGAATGTTGATGGTGGGGGAAAAGGCAAGATGGCCAACTGAAGCCAGCTTTCAGCAGAAGCAAGCTAGAACTCCAAGGAAGCAAATTTCAGGTACAAAATTCATCCCAAAGAGCATGGGAATCCTTCCCCCCCCCCCCCAATGTGCACAGCTTGCTGTGTTATATCTGTTAGCAAGTAGTGAACAGAAGACCTCTTGTTACACAACAGGGGAGAAATCAGCTGTAGGCTGGGACTCCTTTCCTAGAGAGATACCACTGCAACCCTGGGCAGTCTCATGTCTGGGATAAAAGTTGAACTAATATATCCCCTGCCATCCTGAACTCCCAACCCACTCTTCCCCCCTCTCCTGGCAGTCTGGAAGATATTTCATGCAGAATCTGGAGTGTCTAGTAGATTTTTGCTAGGGTGGGGGATCTCATGGGCTGCAGAGCAGCTGCACTGAAACTATTACTCTACTAGAAGCAGGGAGTCACAGGGGGAGAGAGACTTGCCCTATGCTGGAAAGTGCATAGTACAGGACCTGCATCCCCAGCTGGGGACCATGGTGGCAGCATCACACACTGGCACCCCACACACTTTTGTGATCTGCATGCGGCAGCACCCCAGACCAGTGGAACCACCCCCAACAGTGGCAGCACCACCCCTGAATGTGGTGGAGGTACCACGAAGCCTTCCACTGGTGTCAAATTTGGGAGAGTCACTTCCCCAACTCTGTGGAACACAGAAGAAGCCTGACCTGGCCCTAAAGGGGTTGCAGAGGTGGAGTGTGGTGAAGGCAGAGGCGTGGTCTCTGAGGGAGAGAACCACACTCTGTCATGATAACCCCCAGCTGGATACAGATGCAGGTGGAACATTCCCCAGTTTCCAATGACCACTGGAGGGAATCACACCTGAACTCCTCCTACCTGCAGGTCACACAGTGAGACAGTCAATTAGGGAGGCATTGTCTCCCCTTTGACTCAGGTGCAAATCCCTGGTGTATTAGAGAGAGTTGGGCCATAGCCCTGTGGGGTTACCAGTGACTGGGTGTGACAATGATGCAAGGTGTGGAAAGAGACACCAGCTCCCTTGGAAAATTCTTTTGCTGGGTGGGCCTTTCTGACTCCACAGACAACTGGAGGGAGTTACACTTGAGCTGCCAGTGTATCCCTGCTCTCCAGTTGCTAGAGACCTTTTGAACCCTCTCATGTGATCTGCATTTGTGCTGACTGGGACAATTGGTTTGGAACTCTTGATCTGGGCCAATAACCTGGGGACAATCCAAGGTTATACCCTGATTGTGTTGTAGTGGGTGGGTTTGATTTTCCTTTTCCAGTTTTTGCCTATGAAGAGTGGGCTGTCTTAGTTGCTTGTATTCCTCCACAGCTAAGATTTCAATGCAAAGTTACTGATTCACTAGGATTCATCAGAATCCAGCTGAATACAAGACAGAGCCACCTAGCCACAACATAGCAAGCAGGCCCCCAGAGTCTCAGGCTGTAGTACTGAACGGCACCTTGACAAAGCTGTAGGGGAAAAGCCGCAGTCACCCAGTCCCAGCACTCTGGTAAATGGCTGGTTAATTAGAACTCCAAAAAACCCTCAATTCAATTTCACCTTACCAGCTTCTCTAGCTAAATGGTGAAAAACAACCATGGGGGGAATCAGTGGAAAAACTCTGGCAACATGAATAATCAGAGTAAATCAACTCCCCCAAGGTATGATAAAGGAGATGCAACAGAAGATCCCATTCATAAACAAATGGCTGAGATGTCATAAATTGAGTTCAGAATTTGGATAGCAAATAAAATTAACAGACTCAAAGTAAAATTGGAATTACAAGTTCAAGAAGTAATTCAAAAGTTGTCTCAAGAATTCAATGAATTCAAAGATAAAATCACCAAAGATTTTGACAAATTGAGGCAAGAATTTGAATCCCTCACAGATCTGAGAAATACAGTAGACTACATCAGTAATAGAATGTAGCAGACAGAAGAAAGGATCTCTGACATTGTAGACAAAGCTTTTGAATGCCCCCAAATGCTCAAAGACGAAGAGAAGTGGAGACCAAAAATGGAGTATTCCCTGAGAGAGTTGTGGTCCCATTCCAAAAAAAAAGAAAACATCTACTTTATTGGAATCTGTGAAGGAGATGAGAATGATCTGAAAGGCACAGATGCTTTACTCCAAGAGATATTAGAGGAAAACTTCCCAAACATGGCAAGAGATACTGAAATTCAGATAACAGACAGTTTCAGAACACCAGCATGACTCAATCCAAATAAAGCATCCCCTAGACACATTGTAATTAACTTCACTAAAGATAATATGAAAGAGAAAATTCTGCAAGCAGCCAGACAGAAGACAAGAATAACCGACAGGGGAAGACTATGAGAATGACTGCAGATCTTCCTGCTGAAACTTTTCAAGCCAAAAGAGGATGGTCATCAACTTTCAATCTACTAAAACAAAATGAAAATATCCTGTATCCAGCTAAACTGAGTTTCATTTGTAGAGAAGTCAAATGCTTTAATGACATTCACACGTTGAAGAAATTTGCAATAAATAAACCAGCCCTTTAGGATATTCTCAGACCCATCCTCCATAAGGACCAGCACAATGCTCTACTACCAAAGTAAAATCACTCAGCAATTTTTGATCAAAACCCAACTTCCACAGTTGCGAAAGGATTAAAAACATCCAGTGGTCTTTCAAAAGTCTTGACAACCAAAATACTACCAGGCTTATCAATTCTCTCAATTAACGTGAATGGATTAAATTTTCCTCTAAAGAAAATTTGGATAGCAAATAAAATTAACAGACTCAAAGTAAAATTAGAATTACAAGTTCAAGAAGTAATTCAAAAGTTGTCTCAAGAATTCAATGAATTCAAAGATAAAATCACCAAAGATTTTGACAAATTGAGGCAAGAATTTGAATCCCTCACAGATCTGAGAAATACAGTAAAATACATCAGTAATAGAATGTAGCAGACAGAAGAAAGGATCTCTGACATTGTAGACAAAGCTTTTGAATGCCCCCAAATGCTCAAAGATGAAGAGAAGTGGAGACCAAAAATGGAGTATTCCCTGAGAGAGTTGTGGTCCCATTCCAAAAAAAAAGAAAACATCCAGTTTGGCTGACTGGATACAAAAACTCAGGCCTGATATCTGCTGCATACAAGAATCTCAACTTATCTTAAAGGATAAATTTAGACTCGGTGAAGGCAAGGAAATCTATAATGCAGGCAAAGAGAAATCAGAAAAAAAAAAAAGCAGGCATTGCAATTTTATTCATAGATACTTTAGGCTTTAAACCAATAAAAGCAAGGAAAGACAAGTATGGTCACTTCATATTGTTAAAGGAAACACTCAACATGATGAGATTTCAATTAACATTATGTGCCCAATCAGAATACTCCTCAATTTATAAGAGAGACCCTAATAGGCATGAACAATTTGACATCTTCCAGCACCATAATAGGCAGAGATTTTAACACCACTTTGGAAGTTCTGGATAGATCCTCAAATAAAAAACGAAAGAAAGAAATTTTGGACTTAAACTCCACCATACGACAACTGAATTTAATAGACGTTTACATAATATTTCATCCTAACAAAACTGAATACACATTCTTCTCATCAGCCCATGGAACATTCTCCAAAATTGATGACATCTTACCTCACAAGGCTAAACTCAGCAAATTGAAAAGAATAGAAATTATTCCTTGTATTTTCTGAGATCATTGTAAAATAAAAGTTTAACTCACCAATAACAGGAATCTGCATACTCATACAAAGACATGGAAACTAAATAACCTTATGCTGAATGATAGCTTGGTCATAGATGAGATTAAGAAGAAAATTACCAAATTTTTGAAACAGAATTATAATGAAGACACAAATTATCAGAACATCTGGAATACTGCAAATGCAGTTCTAAGAGGGAAATTTATAGCACTTCAAGCCTTCCTCAAGAGAACGGAAAGAGAGGAAGTCAACAACTTACTGGGACATCTCAAGCAACTGGAAAAGGAAGAACATTCCAACCCCAAACCCAGCAGAAGAAAAGAAATTATCAAAATTAGAGCAGAATTAAATGAAATCAAAAACAAAAGAATTATTCAAAAAGATCAATAAATCAAAAGGTTGGTTTTTTGAAAAGTTTAACAAAATTGATAAACCTTTGGCTAGCCAAACCAGAAATAGAAAATTAAAATCACCAATTTCATCACTCAGACATGACAAAGGCAAAATAACACAAACACCTCGGAAATTCAAATAATTCTTAATGAATACTACAAAAAATTCTATTCTCAGAAATTTGAAAATCTGAAAGAAATAGGCAGTACTTTTAAGCATGCCACCTTCCCAGACTTAGCCAGAAAGAATTAGAAATGTTGAACAGACCTAAATCAAGAACTAAAATAGCATCGACCATATGAAATCTCCCAAAAAATAAGAGTCCAGGACAAGACGGCTTCACACCAGAATTCTACCAAACCTTTTAAGAGGAACTAGTACCTATATTACTCAACATTTTCCAAAGCATAGAAAAAGAAGAAATACTTCCCAACACATTTTATGAAACAAATATGGCCCTGATCCCCAAACCAGGAAAAGACCCAACAAGAAAAGAAAATTAGAGACCAATATCTTTAATGAATATAGATGCTAAAATATTCAATAAGATCCTAGCAAATAGAATCCAGCAACGTATAAAAGGAAATATACACCATGACCAAGTTTGTTTTATCCCAGGGTCTCAACGTTCAATATATGTAAATCTATAAATATAATACATCACATAAGCAACATAAAAAACAAAGACTACATGATTCTCTCAATTAATGCAACAAAAGCTTTTGATAATATCCAGTTGATGCAGAAAAACCTTTTGATAATATTCAGTATCCTTTTATGATCAGAACACTTAAGAAAGTATGGTATAGAAGGGACATTTCTTAAACTGATAGAGGACATCCACACCAAATCCATAGCCAATATTATATTGTATAGAATAAAATTCAAAATATTTCCATCCAGATCAGGAACCAGGCAAGCTTGCCCATTGTCTCCACTACTTTTTAACATTGCAATGGAAGTCTTAGCCATCACAATCAGGCAAGAGAAGGTGATCAAAGGTATCCAAATAGGATCAGAGGAGATCAAACTTTTACTTTTCGCAGATGATATGATTGTATATCTGGAAAACCCAAGGGATTCAACTACAAAACTCTTAGAAGTGATCAAAGAATACAACAGTGTCTCAGGTTACAAAATCAATACTCACAGATTTGTAGCCTTTATGTATACCAACAATAGTCAAGCTGAAAAAAACAGTCAAGGACTCTATTCTGTTCACAGTATTGCCAAAGAAGATGAAATATTTGGGAGTTTACCTAATAAAGGATGTGAAAGATCTGTATAAAGAGAACTATGAAACTCTCAGAAAAGAAATAGCTGAAGATATCAACAAATGGAAAAACATACCATGGCCATGGCTGGGAAGAATCAACATTGTTAAAATGTCCATACTACCCAAAGCAACACACAATTCTAATGTAAACTTTATTAAACCACCATGGTCTTACTTAAAAGAACTCAAAAAAATAATACTTCATTTGATATGGAATCATAAAAAACCTCAATTAGCTAAGACATTACTCAGAAATAAAAACAATTCAGGAGAAATCATGCTACCAGACCTCAGACTATTGTATAAATCAATAGTGATCAAAACAGCATGGTACTGGCACAAATACAGAGAGGTAGATTTATGGAACAGAATAGAGAATCAAGAGATGAACCCAGCTACTTATCATCATTTGATCTTTGATAAGCCTATTAAAAACATTCAGTGGGAAACGACTTCCTATTAACAAATGGTGCTGGGTGAACTGGCTGGCAACCTATAGAAGACTAAAACTGGACCCACAACTTTCACCATTAACAAAGATAAATTCTCACTAGATAAAAGATTTAAACTTAAGACATGCAACTATAAAAATACTAGAAGAGAGTGCAGGGAAAACACTTGAAGAAATTGGCCTGGGAGAATATTTTATGAAGAAGAATTGCGGACAATTGAGGAAATACCAAAAATACATTACTGGGATATGATCAAACTAAAAATCTTCTGCACAGCCAAGAACACAGTATGTATAGCAAGCAGAAAGTCCTCAGAATGGGAGAAAATATTTCAGGTTATGTCTCTGACAAAGTTTTGATACCCAGAATCAACAGAGAATTCAAACATATTAGCAAGAAAAGAACAAGTGATCCCATTTCATTGTGGGTAAGGGATTTAAATAGAAAGTTCTCTGAAGAAGACAGGCACATGGCCTGCAAACACATGAAAAAGAAATGCTCATCATCCTTAATCATCACAGAAATGCAAATCAAAACCACTTTGAGATATCATCTAACTCCAGTAAGATTAGCCTACATCACAAAATCCCAAACTATAGATGTTGGTGTGGATTGTGGACAAAAGGAAACACTTCTACACTGCTGGTGGGAATGCAAACTAATTTATTCCTTTTGGAAAGAAGTTTGGAGATCACTTAGGGATCTAAAAATAAACCTGTCATTCAATCCTGCAATTCCTCTACTAGGTATGTACCCAGAAGACCAAAAATCACTTTATAACAGAGATATTTGCACCAGAATGTTTACTGCAACTCAATTCATAATTGCTAAGTGATTGGAAGAAGCCCAAGTGTACATTAACCCACAAATGAATTAATAAATTGTGGTATATGTATACCATGAATATTATGCACCCTTACAAAAGATGGAGACTTTACCTCTTTTATGTTTACATGGATGGAGCTGGAATATATTCTTCTCAGCAAAATATCTCAAGTATGGAAGAAAAAGTATCCAATGTATTCAGCTCTACTATGAAACCAATATATAAGCACCCATACTCCCATATGAAAGCTATAACCCAACTACAGCCCAAGATGAAGGGAAAACAGGAGAGGGAGGGGAGAAGATGGAGGAGGATGGGTGAAAGGAAGGTAATTGGTGGGACCACACCTATGGTGCATTGTACTAGGGTACATGTGAAATTTACTAAGTGTAGAGTATAAACATCTTAACACAATAATTAAGGAAGTATGGTGAAGGCAATGTTAACCAGTTTGATAAAAGTATTTCAAATTGTATATAATACCAGCACATTGTACACCATACATGCAATAATGTAAAGCTATGATGTAATAAAAGAAATAGTATTGAAGGTGTATGACAGTGCTCTCCTTGTTTGGAATGTTGCATTTGAAAAGTCTGCTATCATCCTAATGGCTCTGCCTATAGGTCAGTATGGCACTTACTATAGGTCAGTTGGCGCTTACTCCTGGTCACTTGCAGAATTTTTTCTTTCATCTTGACTTTGGACAGATTCATTACCATGTGTCTTGGAGAAGCTCTGTTTTTGTTGAGATGACCCAGGATTTGATATCCATCTGAAAGGAGTGTATTGAGATCTTTAGTAAAACTTGGGAAGTTTTCATTTATGATAGTCTCCAGTAGGGCTTCTATTCCTTTAGGACAATCTTTTTCCCCTTCAGGAATTCCTATTATTTGTATGTTTGAATGCTTAATGGAGTCTCATAGTTCTCTAAGTGCCTGTTCTTTTTTCTCTCTCTTCCTTTCTGCCTCTTTAATTATCTGGGTTAGTTTGAAAACTTTATCCTCTAGCTCTGAGGTTCTTTCTTCTCCATGGTCTAACCTATTTTGATACTTTCTACTGCATCTTTACATTCCCTATTTTCTCCTTCATTTCCTTAAGCTCCACCATAACCTTTCTATGTTCTACATATCTCTCATCTGACTTTTGGTTATGTCTTTCTATTTTCTTGTTCATTTCTTTTATTGTCTTTATAATCCATATTTTAAATTCCCTTTCTATCAAAGTTCATTCTTTATAGGTGGAGTCTTCTGCAGGAGCTGCCTCATGGTCCTTTGCTCCATTTTGCTTTCTCTCATTGCCCAAATTTTTCTGTTGGTTCCTTCTAATGTGTTCTTTCTTCTTGTCCTGCACCCCATGGGAACTGGACTCAGGGGGCACTGTGAGACCCACCCCTGAAGAATTCTTGTGAGTTGTAGCATCCCAACCTATAAGGGTAGAAATGCTGTGGTAACAATCTGGTGATCACCGAAGGCAACTACATTTGGAATAAGGACCATAGATGTTGTAAGCTGTACTGTCTCCTAAAAAACAAACAAAAAAAAAAACAAAAAAACACCCACAGCATGATCTGGTGTCCTGGAAACACATTGCAACAGACTGTCATCAAGAGCAAGGACTTCTGTTGTAAACAAGGGAGGCCATGAAAAACAAAAAGGAGGACCAGGAAGTAAGCTGTGGTTTTAGAAGGTCACCGTAGCTTGGCGATTATGGCGAAATTTGGGCTCACTCTGGCAAGAAGTTTCTGAGAAGTAGTGTGGTTGAAATCTGGTATTTGTAAGGCTGGGAAAGTAAAAGAATAAGTAACATAAAAGGATAAATGACTTATAGCAAATGTAGACTTTCTATCCAATGTTATTTTGACTAATATAATATAATATATAATAATATACAGAGATTTTTGACTAACAGAATTTACAGGATATATTTGAATAGGAGTGTATATAATAATAGTATCTAAAATAAAATGATAGCATATGAATATGTATATAATAATGTATTACATACAGGTAGCACATAGACACATAGTATGTACATACATCATATAAATATAAACATAGCAGTGCACTATGTGCATGTGTTATATGTGTTACATGTGTAGATGACAGATGATGTAGTTCTTTTTCCCTTCTTCACTGAGGTGCTCTGTTTTGTTTCCATATATTTTTACTTTTAAAAAGTCTTCTGTCAGCCAATTTCCATTCATTTTTTAGGGAATTTCATTTGTTCTTGGTTTCTTTAGCGATAGTGTATGTCATTTTTTTTTTTTTTTTTTTGAGACAGAGTCTCAAGCTGTCAGCCTTGGTAGAGTACTATGGTGTCACAGTGCACAGCAACCTCAAACTCTTGGGCTTAAGTGATTCTCTTGACTCAGCCTCCCAAGTAGCTGGACTATAGGCACCCATGACAATACCTGGCTATTTTTGTTGTTGTTGTTGTAGTTGTCATTGTTATTTGGCAGGCCTGGGCAGGGTTCAAACCTACCAGCTCTGGTGTATGTGGCTGGCACCCTAGCTGCTGAGCTACAGGCACCGAACCATATCACTGCCTCTTTCCCATATATTCTGTTTAGTCGCACTCTGTTTCATTCCAAACAAATAATCGATGGTCAGGTACACTAACTCTCTTCTTAGTGATGTTTAAATTGTTATTTAAACCATCCATTTAATTTTGTCATTTCAATGGCTATTTTTATCAAGATATTTTATTTTTCTTTTCAAATCTGGCCATTTAAAAATATTGTCTTATCCTTTCCTTCTATCTTTCATTTCTACAATTTTGTCTTTACAATTGTATTTGCACTTCTATAAGCTGCATTTAATTACCCTGTTTTCTGAACTTCATATTAGTTCATTATGTGTGATGTCTTTTGTTTATGGGAGATCACTTTTAGTTATTTTCTGCTTCTAAATCATCCTCTTTTTGAATCTTATGTGACCTGAATCAAGAGTGTATCAGTCCAAATCAATTTTGCATTTGCTTTTGCCAAGTGTCTAAAGCTCTTTCTGCCTTAGGACTAACTACTGTGTTATTTATTCAGCACAGAGTTTCCTAAGCAACATGGCAACATATTCTCATCACAGACTGATAGAGGGCTTAACTGTAGTGCTGAAATTTCAAGGATTTCAAGTAAGAAATACATGCATTCATTGCTTCTGCCTCTTGTAGATCACTGATTTATTTATATTTTCCTATAACATCTTTTGCTGAGAGTGTATCCAGTGCTATACAGAGGACTCAATTAAAATTTCCCACAAACCTCACTTTGCAATTGATTGGTTGGGACTTACTTTATTTTCTTCTGAACTCATGTACACATTTAAAGATGTAATGTTTATCCAACATTTTAAAGTACTTTTTAGTGAGAGTATTTGGGGGTTATAAAGTTCATGGAATGTATTTCATGGAAGAAAAGGAAATTTCTTAATTGTTTATATTACCTTCTTTGCTATCCTATACTTGTAATTCTGAGCAATATGAGCTGCATAATCAGTATAATGTCTACCCACTGCTCACTGAGTCTTTTCCATGATTTATTTCCCCTTTATCTATCCATGGTTTCATATTCCCTTTGATCTTCTATGGATATGAAACTGTTTGACTCTCTGGAATGGGGCCAGACAGGAATAAGTGGAAGGTGCTAACTTTTCTGATGTTGAGTCCTGCTGTGGAAGGAGCTGACAATCCATTATTACCCTTATGCTGAAGAACATAGAGGACTTCTCTCTGCCTCCAGGACTTCCCTATGTTTATGACAGTCCTTTATTTCTCCTAGGCACTGGAGTGAAACTAAACTCACATGATATCTTTCTTCATGCCCAACAGCATGAGTATGATTGGGGCAACTTTGCACAACCTCAAGTGGAATGTCAAAAAGACTGTTTTCTGGATGACTCACAAACCTAGTTATGAAATGCATTTTAAAGATGGGATTTATAGGCCACACCCAGCTATCTGGGAGGCTGGAGGAGGAGGATTCCTTGAGGCCAGGACTTTATGGTTGCTGTGAGCTATGATGCCAGACACTCAGGGCAGCAGAGTGAGATTCTGTTTCAAAAAAACTAAAAAAAGAAAAAAGTAGGTGATGGTGGTGGTTAAGGAATATTTTGTAGAAATGCTCAAAAAAACTTGAATGTGGATCTTTGTGGGACCAAGGTTTCTCACAAGGGCCTCTGATTAGCACATGGACCTGACAAAGCTGCAGTCCACTGTTTATCACCACCCACTGTGGCTCAGGGCATCTGAGGTAACCTAATTGTACCTCTCTCAGTCATCCATCACCATCCAAATTTTGAAAAACTATTTTTCTATCGAAACCATTGAACAGGCCATTTTAGTATATTCAGTTTAAATTAAGTATAAAGAGTGTTCCATCATTAAAATAGAAATGTTGAGGGAGGACACAAGATGGCGGACTGAAGCCAGCTTTCCAAAGAGGCTCCCATCCAGAAGGAGAGTTAAAAGATGGAAATTTAGTAAGTAACCTGGAGGATTCGAGCTGTACCAAGAGAGAAGGTTGAAGAACACACATCAACACCACTGAGGCGAGCTGAGACCACAAGGACACAAACAAAAG
>CAUYPK010040898.1:0-15230 GCA_963574355.1 Loris lydekkerianus
AGAACCAACAAAGGCTTACTTAAAACAAAAAAAAAAAAAAAAAAAAAAAAAAAAAAAAAAAAAAAGCAAGTATCTGTTGTCTTCAGCAAATACATCTAAGCCACTGGATTTATACAAACTCAAGGAGAAGGATTGAATAAAAATATTCCATGCAAATGGAAATCAAATGAAAGAAGAAATAGCTATTCTCATGTCAGATAAAGTTAACTTTAAATCAACAATAATAGAGAAAGACAAAAATGGCCATTATAAAATGGTAAAGGGAGCAATTCAACAAGAAAATCTAACAGTCTTAAATATTTAAGAACCTAACACAGGCGTTCTCAGACTCACAAAGCAAACCCTACTAGATCCAAGTAAAGTGATAAACAGCAGCATCATAATTGCTAGGAACTTTAGCATCCTCATGACAAAACTGGACAGAACCTCCAAACAGAATAAAAAAAAAAGAAATACTAGAATAAAAGGGGACTCCAGAGCAAATGGGACAAACTGACATTAAAAGACAATTCTATCCAAAAAATATTGAATATGTATTCTTCCCATTAGTACATGGTACATTCTCTAATAATGATCACATATTAGCCCACAAAATATGTCTCCTTCACAAATTAAAAAAAACTGGAAATTATACCATGTACATTCTCAGACCACAGTAGAATAAAAACAAAAATCAACTCCAATAAAAAAATTAAATTCTACACAAAGTTATGGACATTACATAACCTGCTGCTGAATGATTATTGGGACAAGGACAAAATTAAGATGAAAATCAAAAGATACCTAAAACAAATGACAAAGGGAACACAGCTTATCAAAATCCATGTGATTCTGCAGAAGTGATAGTAAGGGGAAAATTCATCGCTTTAAATTCCTACATCGAAAAGACAAAAAGGTAAGAAATTAACAATCTACTGAATTATTTCAAAAACTAGTAAAGGAAGAGCAAACCAAACCCATACACAGCAGAAGAAAATAATTAACTAAGGTCAGAGCAGAACTAAATAAAAGCAAAAACAGGAAGGTAATACAGAAGAATAATGAAATTAAAAGTTGGTTGTTTTAAAAGATAAAATTAAGAGATCTCTTGCTAGATTAATTAAAATAGAAAAGAAAGAACCCAAATAAGCTCATTCAGAAATGAAAAAGGAGATATGTTGGGTGGTGCCTGTGGCTCAAAGGGGTAGGGCACCGACTACATATGCTGGAGGTGGTGGGTTCAAACCCAGCCCCAGCCAAAAAATAAAAAAAATAAAAAAGTCTTGCAGGCGTTAAAAAAAAAAAAAAAAGGAGATATAACAACTGACAACATGGAAATACAAAATATTATTTGCAAAAATTACAAAAATCTCTACGCACCACATAAGCTCAAAATCATTGAGGAAATAAACAAATTCCTGGACACACACAACCTCCCAAGAGTCAATGAGGAAAATAGGACTCCTGAATGGAACAATAATGAGGAAAAAAAACATGAAGCAACTATAAAAAAATCTTCCAATAACAACAGAAAGCCCTAGTCCATGACTTAGCAATTGTGAATAGGGCTGCAATAAATATTCTGGTATAAATATCTTTGTTGTGATATGATTTTTGGTCTTCTGGGTATATGCCCAGTAGAGTCTCTTGAAACTTGGACTCTCCTTCCAGATTGGAGAGAGGCTGGAAATTGAATTGCAGTCCCTACCACGTACAAGGAGTAGTGAAGACCTGTAAGTGGGGTCAGGATTTGCTGGATTTGGATTCCTAACTTCAGGCTAATAGCAAAACTTCTCTATAAAGCCTTCAAAGGAAAAAAAAGGGATGTTCTTGGATTCGGGAATGCCACAAGGCTTTGCTGACCATAAAAAATTAATGACTGTCCTGCATTGGGCCTCCAGGCCTTATTTAAGCCTTTTGATTTATTAATTCAAGAAAGGCAAGAAATTGGACTCAGGGTATTTACACAAACTTTGGGGGATCTTAAGCATTCTTATTTTACTGAGCAATTGGATATGGTAACAAAGAAATGGCCCACTTGACTGAGAGGGGTAGCTGCTATTTGTATTTTACAGGAAGCTAAAAGTTTACCCTTGGGCAACTAGTGACAATTCACGCCATGCATTATTTATGACCCTACTGGAACAAAAGGGAGGCTTTTGGTCACCTCCCAGTGGCTGCCTATGCAAATATCAGGCTGCTTTGTTAGATAATTCTAATGAAACTCTGAAGCTTATGTACACCTTAAATCTAGCCACCTTGCTGCTTAAAGATGGTAGGTCCCCATTCTGTGATTATATTCACGTTATTGACCAAATGTATTCTAGTCTCCAAGGATTGACTAATAAGGCTTTTTTGGACCCAAACAAGAGCTCTTTATGAATGGAAGCAACATTAGAAAACAGGAACAATGCAAGGCTAGGTTTGCTGTGGTTACTGGTCAAAAAGTAGTTCAGGCACAAGCCTTACTTCCTGAAATGCCTGAAAACTTGTACCCTGTGAAAGGTGTAGGGGGTGGAGTGTAGAGATGAGACTGCAGTGGTGGTGCTCAGGCCATGTTCATTGAAAGGGAAGGGCGACCCACCTGGGAAGTGAAAAGGCGGCATCTGTACCTGGGGCCAGCTAGGAACCCCTTCTATATAGTGCCATAGGGGGTGAGCAAGTTCCATTGCTTGCCCACAAAGTTAGGGTCCTTTGGCACAAACTTCAGGGGTGGAGCTAACCAGGTCTTTTGTGTCTTTGTCTTAGGAGGAGAGGGGGAGGTAAAGGGGGAAAGGTTCCTGTGTGGCTGCCCCCCTGTATGTCAGGCTTGTCCTTCAAAGATTTTCATTTCCCCAGTATGAAAACTCTTTAGTTAAGATCTGTCAATCTATTGCCTCTTCCACTAATCCATCTCACTGCTGGGTTAGCTACCTAAAATTGCTTTCGTAAATGATTAGGGGAATTTTAGGATAGAGATTCCTTTTGGGCAACACTGAGCCAATATTTCCTGGGAGGGATCCCATATGGGGATGGGTACTCCTTCTGATATACTTTACTACCTTGGTAAGGAAAGGATGAAAACGCAGCAACATGTACTAAAAAGTTTTCATTACAGGCCCAGCACATTTGTTCTTCCTCATATCATAACTATGTCCCATTTCGGTTGTAAGTAGCCAGGTAGTTGCATTTCCTGATTCCCCCAGAGGAGGAATGAACTAAAAAGAAGGGAGGAATTGTAAGGAGCACCCTTACTGAACAAATTGCATTATCTCCTACATGATTATCTCCCTTAACTACTTTACCTTCTGAGTTGTGAAGGTCAAGAAATCATGAATTCTCTGCAGGGCAAAGGGGCTGATGTTCTGTAAGCCCCAGAGGACTTCCTGAACACATACACAACACCCCACAAGCTGCCCCCAAGGTACCAATTCACTTAGCCCCTTGTTATTTCCCACACCTCAAGACCCCCATTTAGAGAGACGGATTGGTGGCAGCTTCTCTCAATCTCCCAATGAGACTCTGTCATTAAAAATGCCTTTCTTCCTTAGTGATCCTCATTGCTTCAATAATTGGATCTTTGGCAATAAGCAACTGAATCCTGACCCAAACCCCTGATACCCACCACTACTGAATACCCAGGGCCATTTCCTTCCTGAGCTTTCTTCTCTGACACTCCACCCCATTACGAACTTCTGTCCTGCTAAGGTCCAGACAACCACAGGCTTTCTCTTGCTCTCTGTCTATCTCTATATCCATCTCTCTAGATCTGTACTGGGGGTGATAGACATGGAATTGTGCTCTATCAGCTGATTGAGATGCAGTTTTAAAAGGGGGAGAAGGAAGCCTGCCTTGAATCTCCAGCCTCACCCTCACCCTCCAGCCTCAGTCTACCAGAGTGCATCATTTGTGATTAAGTTTCAAAGAATAGCTAAAAGAATGTTCTTTACCTTTTTTTGGGGGGGGGGGGGAAGGAGGGCATGGGGCCTGGTCTATGTACTTATAAATGCCGCATGAGTTTTCCTGGGACTATTTTCAAATGATGGGTGGTGGTTTCATCTCATAATTCTGCTATCCTGTCATGATGTCCAACATCAGATATGGTTGCTTGAAATCCTCAACAGGAAATAAAGTTTTAGCAGGTCTGGTGAGTGTATTTAGGAGACTGAGGAGAAGCACTGAAATAAAAAAAAGTCTACTGCATAGTGAAAGTCTCTTGTGTTTAGATTTGAACTTCAAGAGCCTCTGAGGTAGGGGTGTCCATCCTTTTTCTTTCTGCTGGACATTAGAAAAATAAGAATTGTATTGGAACACACATTATATACACAAACACTGAGGAAAGCTAATTAGCAAAAAAAAAGTTTATGCATACTTATGATAGTCAAAATCATAAGCCCAAAAAGTTCTCACATAATTAGCATGTTGCCCATGGGCTGAAGGTTAGGGACACCTGCAAGGCCAACCCCATGCATAACAGGGGGTTAGGAGCAAAGACAAAGCTGGGTGTGGTGCCTATAGCCCCAGCTACTAGGAAGGCTGAGGTGGGAGGATTCCTTGAACCTAAGAGTTAACGTCAAGCCTGGGCAACATAGCTCTCATCTCTAAAAGAGGGAGAGAGAGAACACTCACATGTGCACAAATCTTTTTGCCAAGATGCCGGGAGCAGAAAACCTAAGAATAAGCTTATCAGGAATAGTCACAGCCAGTTTAACAGGAATAGTCACAGCTGGAAAGCATTTAAGTGCGAGTAGGGCATTGTTACCCTTGGCTCCAGGAACTTGGTTCCAGACACTAAAAACATCACACCTGTTATCAGAAAACGCCCATCCTAAACTCACCCACAGGCCTATTCCCCTCTGCCTGTATTTATATGGCTGTTGAAAAATAAAGTTTGAGGAGTTTGATCAGAATCCTGTCTTGCTCCTCATTCTTCATGTCTCTTGTTTCTTCTACTCTCTCCCTCCATATCCTAGGTCCCTGCTGAACTAGCCCCGTGGGCCGGGGCACCAAGATCTTTATATTTCCAGGTATATTGTTTGCATTTTAATATGAAGATAAAAATCATTTATTTCCCCAAATATTTTCTTTGTATTCATTTTTACTTTCCTCCTTAAATATTTGTAAGGTGTGTTTATCACTCTTATACTTATAATTTAAAAAACAATTGGCTAGGTATTTCATAAAAAACAAATTTCCATAACAGAAAAGCATCCTCATGTTATAAAATGATTAGAAATTTCAGCATGTGAAATTTTTTGTCATCGGTTTTTTGTGGCTGGACACTGTTGGGCAGCACTAAATTAATTGCCAGGCATTGAGTTCTCTTTCCTTTCCCAGGTTTAAAAAGGAATCCATTAGATTTGTTCCCAGCCTCATCTACATCCTGGGCTGGCAAATTAGCTTGGACCTGCTCATTAGACAGCCATGGGGCTATGGATTTTCTCAATGCATTAACAAAGAACAATGGAAAAGTACTGCCCATGTGAGTATTGGAAACGATATTTGGTACACTCACTTGCTGAATGCAGGAGTTGGCAAACTTTCTGTAAAAGGTCAGATAACACATGTTGTAAGCACTGTGGGTCAGCTGCAGCTACTCAATTCTGTGGGTGATCAGAAAGCAACCAAAGATAAGGCATAAAGAGGCGGCCTGCTTCAATTTGGCCCAGGCCGTAGGCTGTGGTTCCCTGAGCCCCACACCCTGTCTCATTGGAGATGCTGCCAGTTACAATGATATACACACCAGAAGTTCATGCTCCCTTCCTTCTCTTTCAAGTAAAGAAGAAAAGTAGCTTGTGAATCTCTCCTCCCCATCTTCCTTCCATGTGACTCAAGATGAGAGCCCAAACCCACAAAGAAAGAGGCTCATTTACTCAGGTATTGATTCAATGCTTCTGAGTTCCAAGCATCTTCTGGCACCCTTTTAGATTTAGGATAGAGTGATCAGTAAAACAGGAGCACCTCACAGAGTTTGGGGTATAATAGAAGTTAACATTAAATCAGTGATTCCACATATCTCTAAATAATGACCATTTCCCCTGAAAGAGAGGAATGAGGAGCTGTGATATGGTGTCACAGGGTAACACAACCTATGATAATGGTCAGAGAAGGCCGTCTCTACAGTGACATTTGCATTGTGAGCAGATTAGATTGAGAATTGCATGTTACAACATGTGATTTCTATAATCAATAATGCTATAGATTTGATTTTGTTCTACTTTATTTTCTCATTTTATTTGGAATTAGATGAGTCTGCTGGAAGGATTTTGATGAGGTAAAGACTTTTACTGAAATGTAATTATGGTTCCAAAGGTGTGACATATAGACTAGTTCTTGATATTAATCAGGCCAGAGTCAGACTCCATCAAGCTATCAGAGATCAACAGCTTTTAGAATAGGTTGCAACAATATTTGAACTACTTCCCAAATAATTATGGCCACACCAGATTCTGATATTTGTTAATAGAATCTTTGAAGTCATAAAATCAACTCAATAATTTTAAACATTCTATTCTATTTTATTTCTTTTTTTATGGTAAAGATCTTTTAAAGTATAAAGATACAAATACAAAATACATAGTCTTTGATTATATTAAAAATGAATTTCTTTATGTAAGAGAAAGACATAAAATCCTTGAAAACAAATAAAAACTAAATAAAGATATTTTCTAGGGGTGGTAATATACTTACTACATAAAGAGCTGATATAAATTAGTATGAAACATATCAATATATAATTGAAAAAAGAGGTTATAAATGAGTAATCTGACACATATTATGTACTTGATAAATATTTTTGAGTGGATTTTAAAAAGTAATTGACAAAAGAAGAAATAAAAATAATTCTCAAAAAAGTAATTGATTAAAGAAGAAATAAAAATAATCACCAAAGGGGAAAAGTTCAATTTACCCAGATAGTTAAGAAATACAAAGTAACAAAATATCATTTTAATTTGGTTGGCAAAAATTAGACATAATGATAATGTCTGTTTTTTGTGCTGCTTATAGCTCAGAAAATTTGAAGTCCCATTTTAAGACAGAACTTCTACTGTGTCTCAAAAGATTTAAAAATGTGCAAACTCTTTGGCCCAACATTTCCACATGTGGGAATTTGGGGTGGAAATTTAAGAGATAATAGATGTGTACTTTAAAATATATTTCTAAGTATTTTCCACTTAGCATTATTTATAAGAGCGAAAAAATAAAATCAACCTCAACTTTTATCAATAAATAAATTGTAAAATAATCTGCATTGAGTTCATAAAATGAAATACTATGCAGCTGTTTTAAGTGATGATCTAAAAGATCGCCCATATAAACAGTAAAAATATTTGAGGTCACTTATCAAATGAAAAAACTGATTACAAAATGATATACAGTATTGTCTTTATACCCATATTTATTCATTTATATAGGAAAAATATTAGTAAACATTCACCAAGATGTTAACAGAATCTAAGTCTTGATGATGTTTTCGCTATTCTCTGACCACTAATCTGGTAATTGCGCAGAATGGAATGCATGGATACCCTGGAAAAATTAATGTAATAGCTTTGTTTTCAAAAATTAAAAGCAATATTTGTAACTAAAAATATTCTGGATGCAGCCAATAAGAGACTTTGCAATGGAAGCCGTACTAGGAAAGGCTGAACAAAGGTTCTGAGATGTGAATCTGGACATAACATGTAGCCATGCAGGTGCTGAAACTCATCCTGTGCCAGCATCCCTGGATGTTCTGGGGACCCTGGGGTACACAGCTCTGTGTAAAAGAATCAAAAGTATGGGCTGGGCATGGTAGCTCAAGTCTGTAATCTTAGCCCTTTGGGAGGCCGAGCAGAGGGAGGTGGTTCCTTTGAGCTTAGGAGTTTGAGACCAGCCTGAGCAAAGAGAGACCTCTGTCTCTGCTAAAAGTAAAAACAAACAACAACAACAACAAAATTAGCCAGCTGTGGAGGGTGCCTGTTGTCACAGCTACTTGAGAAGCTGAGGCAGGTGGATTGCTTGAAGCTAGGACTTTGAGGTTGCTGTGAGCTAGACTGACACCAGACTACTCTAGCCTGGGCAACAGAGTAAGACTCTGTCTCAAAAAAAAAAAAAAAAAAAAAAAAAAAAGAATGAAAAGCTCTTGGGCAGCTTCATCATGGATATCTTGTGTGAGAATAAAAATAGGCAAGTCCATGTAACAAAAACATTTGTAGTTCCTTAATATTTTGAAATATAAAAAAAATTAGGAGAGAGCTTTGTCCTCTTCACTTGGAAAAGGAAGATTATTCTTTTCTTCACAGCACCAAGGAGATTGAAATGAATTTCTTTACCAATGTGTGCCAAGGTATCTATTGCTGGTTCTAGGTGAAAAAGCATCTAGGCATATCTAGGACTCTTAAAATAGCCAAGATGGGGAGCGATAAGTGAGTAGATAGTTAGGACAATTTAGAACATCATATTTTAGTTTATGGATACATATGTCATTTAAACTCAGGTTGATAAAGCGAGACACACACCAGCTACACCAGAGAGATAGATCAGTGGTCCCAACTCATCTCAATTGATGCTGAACGTTTTACCATGAAATGTCTGTTCCTAAGAATAAAAATTATCCCTCAGCCTGAATCTTTGTAATAATAATAATAATCTTTATTATTTCCTTCAAATTTTCATTATATAAACATTGGAATGGAGGGTCATCATGAAAAAAATGGGGAAATGGGAACATTTTACGATAGAGAGTTGTTATGGATTAAAAATGGATCTTAAATTCTTTGGCACTCCTCCTACCAAATGGGGAGCCTATTTACCCTCTCCATGACTCATATCAGCCTGAGATTTCTGGGGTTTTTTTGAGACAGAGTCTTACTTTTTTGTCCTTGGTAGAGTGCTGTGACATCATAGCTCATAGTAACCTCAAACTCTTGAGCTCAAGTGACCCTCTTGCCTCAGCCTCCCCAGTAACTGGGACTACAGGAACCTACCACAATGCCCAGCTATTTTTAGTGATGGGATCTCACTCTTGCTCAGACTAGTCTCAAACTCCTGAGCTCAAGCAATCGACCTGCTTTGGCCTCCCCCCATGCTAGGATTACAAGCAGGAGCCACTGTGTCTGTGACTTCTTTGACTTCTTTCCGTCAGTTCTGGGCCTATTTCCTAAGAAAAGACTAGCAAATTTTGGAGTCTCAAGTAGTCATATGAGAAATACAGCTACCCTACTGGAGATAGCTTATAGGGGACACTGAAACTACACTGGCAAAGATGGGGTTAATGTGAGCTCTGCTTTCAGACTGCCCCACTGAGGCAGATTGTGTGGATGACATGCCTTGATCCCTCTAGGCCGATTGGCTGCCATCTGAAAACCACTGGATCACCCCAGACATTGAAGCAGAAGAATTGCTCAGCACAGCCCTGCCTGAGTTCTTGCCCAAAGAAATTGTGAGCTATAATAATAAAAAGGGTTATTATTCTAAGCTATGAAGTTTGGGGGGTTGTTACATAGCAATAGATAACTAGAACAACAGTGTGAGCTTCATTTCTAATGGTTTTGTCCAACGCCCTCCTTATGCTCCACAGCTGGCTGGGACTTTTCTGTGTGTATGCTTTTTGTGCAGACTCCTGCAAAAGAGTATAGGTTTTACTTCCAGCAGAGCACTATAGGTATGTCACCAGGAAGCACAGGAACAACTCCTTGAGAGGCAGAAGAAGGAGTACCATTGGCAGGGGTGATTTATCCTCCTTCTTCCCCTTGAAGTCCCCTGAGATCTGCTTCCCTGTGCACTCACCTCTTCCACACGGGGTGGCCTTGTCTTCGTTTCTCCTTGAGCAGCCTCTCTGTCTGTGTTCACAGGACTTCCTTAGAGATGGTTCTGTCTGATGGGACTGAATGCCTAAATCTGAAAATCTCCAGACTTCCAGATTATTCTCTGTACTTATTATGCTACTATTTGTTCTGTTGAAAAGAAGTAACATCTATGCAGGTCACTTTTTTGATTGTAAAAGAGAAATAATAACATCTACCATCTAAGAACCTAAGGATTATTGTGAGAGTTAAATGAGATGGTGTGGGTAGAAGCTCTTTGCAAACTTTAAAATCGTATACACTTGCAGTTTGTTATCATTATTATTACCATTACTATTAAGGAATTAGTAAATTATAGTGTTGGAACATGTAGTATTGTGTGATCTTAGGCAATTCACTCAACATCTCAGCAATTTTCTCATCCCTAAAATAAGTGTTTACTAAATAATATCTAAGGTTCTTACCAGCTCTCAAATAATATGGTTGTGTTTTTTGAGAACTTATTTGTGATTTTTGACATAGGCAAGTGGTACACTATGTTCGAAGACAAATGTGTCTCCATCTCTGCTGACTAGGAATTTACATAATGTACTTGTAAAAATAACTCATACTTAAAATGAACAAATAAATCTTTCAAATAGATTCCCTGGGTTCTCAAAGTCCCTGGGAAGAAATTTTCCAGACACGAGAGCCTAACATTCTGGTTGTGTTCTGTCTCCCCCAGCCCCAGACCCGCTCTGCAGCCACTCTCTGCCCTCGCAGCCGACCCATGCAGACTGTACCAATCTGCTCTCTTGCCTCACGGCGTTTGGACGTGTTCCGCTAGTGGGAAGGCCCAGCAAGAGATGAAGAGAGAGAGGAGAATGTGCACGGAGTATTTCTTCTCCAGCAACCTCCTTTGATCCTTTATGGGTGAGTGTTAAAGTCTAACTCTCAGAGACTCATTTTACTACTTTAAAATTTTGAGGAACTCCTTGTTGTAACGCTATAAATTCAGGAAACAGCCAGATGTCCCCATGGGCCTGTGTGTCCATCCATCTCTCATAGTAACCAGGGATTATGTGCAAGTTCTCTCAGGTTCTGAAGCTCCATGGATTTGTGTTTTGAGCTATATGAGTTTGTTTAAACAGATTTTTTTGATCTGGACTGAGTTTGGAAGTCATGATACAAACTAGACTGGATCCTAGATCAGATTTGGTTTGATAATTAATTGATTAGGTCCAGATAGAGGCCTCATACATCTGAGTGGATCAGACAGAGGCTGGCAGTGATGGCAATTACCACTGGGATTGCAAACTCTAGCTTTTGGACATTCTTAGGGACTTTGTGTTCTATCTCCTTTATCCCTTTATTTCTTCTTCTTATGTGCTTACATAGAGAGAAACCATTGGGTAAGATGATCAAGGGGATCTGAGAGCAAAATCCAAGATTCAGCATAAAATTCAGATCCTTAATTTCTGAAGAACTGAGTACTTCACCTTCTGGCTATACCTACTTACTTATGCACAGATAATTATTAGGCCCCCGAAGCAACAAATACTTACAACAGTGGTGAAATCTTACTAAAGATAATTTAAAATTACAATGAAACACTACAAATGAACAACACTGTGCTTTAAGAAGTGCATTTAAAATTGAGGGCCCCCAAATTAGGCTCATCTGGAACATGTGAACTGACTGCAGAAGCTTCTATAAAGATTTCAAAATTCTCATTGCCTCCTTTTAAAAACTCCTTACAAAAGGCAAATAAAAAGCTTCGGCAACTAATTGATAAGAGAAATTGAATCTGTTGACATTTTGGCTTAGTTACTATCTCAACCCATGGTGCAAAGAAAGCTGGATACAGTGTCTTTAAAAGGTAGACCCTGTCACTTCTTGGCATTTTGGCTAAGATCAAGTGTAAAAGGTAGACCCTCCTTCAGGTCAAGTAGGCTGGCTTTCTTTTCAGACCTATTCATGCTGAGTCCAGGCATAGAGTTTGCTTTCTTTGTTCTATTTCTTGATGGGCACCACCCTGAAATTAGTCATTTTAGCAAAAAAAGAGAAGCTAATTTAAAAAGACCACCTATTAAATAAAATTTATCTCTAAAATATACCTTTTTGTCATTTATTCTGAAACGTGCCTCTCGGCACCTCTCTGTACTTTCTCTGGAAGAGACAAACTAAGCCACTACACACTCTTACCAAGAAAAAAAAAGACAGTGGTTTTAAATTAAATTAAAAACCAGCTTAAGGCAATTTGGCTGGCCATACTGTCTTAACTGCACATTTACCTATACCTCCTTTTCTAAGTTTGGACAAATGTTGGTATTTAAGGCTAAGCTTTGTGCTTCTAAGATGCAAATTTTCTACTTTGTTTTACCTAAGCCATCCCTTTGGAAATGCAAATTTAGGGTAAAAAATTAAGATAGTTATTAAAAATGTAATAAAGAAAGCAGACAATAATAGGGTTTAAACAAAGACTACATTGTTAAAACCTCACACTCTGCAAAAAAAAATTTAAAGAGATTTATTCTGAACTAAATGTGTGTGAGGGGCCAGGAGTACAAGGTCTGAAGAAGTCCTGAGAGAATGTGTCTGTGGTACTTTTGGAGTACTTTTGGGATGGGTGGGAGGAAAGCTTGAATGAAGAAGTCTGGAGTCAACAGTTAGGTCAGTGCTCAGTAACTCCTGCCAACAAAGGGAAAAGAATGTGGGTATAAGGTAACTTAGGTAATCAATGACTGATAGAAAAGGAAGGTGTCTGGAGGTGCAGAGGGACCAATGAAAGAATGACAAACAATTTCAAATGGAGAGAAGGTTATTTATTTCTCTGCACTGCCTTTGTCCCTGTCTCTCTCCTCATTCATGAGTGGAACCCATTTCCAAATCTCTTTGAAGTGCTGTAAGCTTTCTCTTCTTTATTAATGGAATTTCTCTTTGCTATATACTAAAGCCCGTGCAGAGTTCCTTTCACTTTGTAGTCATACTGCCTGTGATGCTCCAGTTTTACTTTCAGTTTTACACCCTGTCCCTTTCTATTTTCTGTGTCTCAATTAAACTTTCTAGTTCTGCTGAGTAATCAAACCAGGCCAACAGGTTCAGGGAACCAAGACATCTGACCCTCAACAGCTGGCTTACAGATTGGTTTTATACATTCGTGGAAACAGGAATTGCGTGTAAGATTGTACATCAATATGTGGAGGGTGTACATTGGTTTTGCCTGAAAAGTTGGGACATTTCAAAGGATGGGGGAGTGTTATAACTTATATGGAGTTTAAGGATTCCAACATTTAATGAACTTCTATTAATTAATTTCACATGATTTTAAGATTTTAAAACCATGACAATTTAATATTTATTTATTTTTAACTAGTATGCCCTTTGTATTTACTTATTTACTAATTATTAACAATTAGGCTTATATTACTTATTAAACAAAGTCTTATCATTGAAGGAATTGAGGAAATATTACCCCAAAACTATGCCACTTCAGTATATTTTACTATAATACATAATCAGCAAAGCTTTCTGAATTCCCCTTGTCTGTCTAAAGACAGTGTTTAAAAGGAACTGAACTGTCATGAAACCTCTCCCCAGAGAGTTCCAGCAACCAGGAAAAATTAACTTTTATTATAGAAAAGGAGACTTCATCACACGGAGACAGACCTTGTCATAAACCATCACTCATTCTTCTAAAAGCTTATTCATCTTTCTCTAGAACCATTTACTCTGAAGAGTTTTTCAGTTTATCCATGACAGAAGGGGGTTGACTCTAGAGTCTCTTTCCCTATTCTGGACTCACCTACACTATTATTACCTAAGCAATTGTTAGCTAGTTCACAAATTGTAATCTTTGCCTTTTGCCTATTTAAATTTCTCCAAACTGTAGTAAATGGAAGAGAACTGTTTTGGGTACCTGTAATGTTAGGGGACTTCCAGAGTCCCTCTGGTTAATCCAAACTTAGGTAGATTTTGTGAACTAAATAAAATTTTAAGTCCCCCCTCACCAGCTGACTAAATGGAACTCCTCTTGGCTAAGGGATAACCTTAAAGCTGAGTTGCCAGCCATGAGAAGAGAGGTCAGACATCCCTTATCTTGCTTCCTCCCTTTAGGAGACATCCTTTGTAACAATAGAATACTAAATCATTAACAGGCCATGCAAGATAATGCTTAAACCACACCTGTAGGCCACCATTTACTTAACAGATCACTTGAGTTTGGGTAAACTAGGGGCTTCTCTCTGATTAATAGATATCCTCATTTTAAGTTAAAATATTACAAGCCTCTAGACAAAACTTCATTTCCCTAAACAGTTACAAATCAAAGAATCCTTAAACCCCCTATAAGTTATAACACTCCCCCATCTTTTGAAATGTCCCAACTTTTCAGGCAAAACCAATGTATACCCTCCACATATTGGCGTACAATCTTACATGCAATTCCTGTTTCCACGAATGTATAAAACCAATCTGTAAGCCAGCTGTTGAGGGTCAGATGTCTTGGTTCCCTGAACCTGTTGGCCTGGTTTGATTACTCAGCAGAACTAGAGGGATTTCATTCAGTTGCCATTTTCAATACATGATTTTTGGTTATATGGAAGCTTTCCCATGCAGGAAGGCCACAGACATAATAGTATCTAAAAAATTATTAGAAAAATGTGTTTCCCTTAGCTGGGCATGGTGTTCATGCCTGTATTCCTAAGCATGCTTGGAGGTCAAGGCAGGCGGATCCTTTGAGCTCAGGAGTTTGAGACCAGACTGAGCAAGAGTGAGAACCCATCTCTATTAAAAATACAAATAAACTTTTGGAAAGAATACAAATAAACTTTTGGAGAACACTTAGAGAACTGAAAATAGACCTGCCATTCAATCTTACAATTCCTCTACTAGGTATATATCCAGAAGACCAAAAAAATCACACTTTAACAAAGATATTTGTACCAGAATTGCATCCCAATTCATAATTGCTAAGTCATGGAAGAAGCCCAACTGCCCATCAATCCATGAATGGATCAATAAATTGTGGTATACGTACACCATGGAATATTATGCAGCCTTAAAGAAAGATGGAGACTTTAGCTCTTTCATGTTTACATGGATGGAGCTGGAACATATTCTTCTTAGCAAAGTATCTCAAGAATGGAAGAAAAAATATCCAATGTACTCAACCCTACTATGAAACTAATTTATAGCTTTCATAAGCTATAACCCAATTATAGCCCAAGAATATGGGAAAAGGGAGGGGAGGGAAGGGGGAGGATAGGTGGGGGCAGGGTAAATTGGTGGGACCACACCTACAGTGCATCCTACAAGGGTACATGTGAAACTTACTAAATATAGAACATAAATGTCTTAACATACTAAGAAAATGCCATGAAGGCTATGTTAACCAGTTTGATGAAAATATTTCAAATTGTATATAAAACCAGCACATTGTACCTTATGACTGCATTAATGTACACAACTATGATTTAATTTTTAAAAATACAAATAAAATTAGCT
>CAUYPK010040899.1:0-55309 GCA_963574355.1 Loris lydekkerianus
TAAGGTGAATTTTCAATGGCTTCAATGAGAAAAGGAGATATGCTCTTGCAAAATACCAAGTTGGGTATTTACAGTGGTGTTCTAGAACTAGCCTGTGCTTATTTGCAAAAGCTGATTATAATATTTTCTGAAATGTTCCAAGCCAGGGAAGCTATTTCCTTCTATTTATCTCCGTGACTGAAGTACTGTACAACAGTGTGCTCTTTGAACATCTCTTTTTAGTTTTGCATTCAGTGATGCCATGTAGCTTGACATTGGCCACGGTAGGAATATTTACACCATGAAAATCAGCAAACACAATAAATCGGGCTCCTCCCAGTCCTTTTTCGGGTAAGCCTGTTGTAAAACATTCACTACCATATGATTGAGGAACTGTGCAAAACACAAATGCAGTAATTTGGCAATATGTATTAAGAGCCATTAAAATGTTCATACATTTTTATCCATCCCCGGCAATTTATTCTAAATAAATAATTCAAAGGAGGAAAAAATAGCACGCACAAACACATTCACTGTATTATCACTAATAACAGCAAAATCTGAAAACCTGCTACCACGCAGCAATAGAGTTTCTAGTAGCATTAACTCTGTGGGATGTTTTATAGTCATTAAAAATCGAAGTTCTGGCTCAGCGCCTGTGGCTCAAGCGACTAAGGCGCCAGCCACATATACCTGAGCTGGCGGGTTTGAATCCAACCCGGGCCCACCAAACAATGATAACTACAACCAAAAAAAAAAATAGCTGGGCATTGTGGTGGGCGCCTGTAGTCCCAGCTACTTGGGAGGCGGAGGCAGGAGAATTGCTTAAGTCTGGGAGTTGGAGGTTGCTGTGAGCTGTGATGCCACAGCACTCTACCGAGGGCAACAGCTTGAGGCTCTGTCTCAAACAAACAAACAAAAAAAAAAATTTGAAGTTCTGATAGTTATATATTTTATATGATAAGTTAGAAAACCAGGATTAAAATGTTTAATTATATTCTGATTTCATTATAATTGAGAATAGATATGAGCCATTAAAAAATGACAACAGTTTGTTGCATTTTAAGGATTTGGAGGACACCTGTAGGTAAGTGATCTCGAGTAGTTTTAATTTTGATACTTGGTTTTGCTGTGTTGTCCAGGGTAGACTGTTGTGGCCTGATCATAGCTCACTGCAGCCTCCTACTCTAGGGCTCGAGTGATCCTCCCACGTCAGTCTCTGGAGTAGCTGGGACCATGGCCACATACCCACCCTGTCCAGCTAATTTTTTAATTTTTTCTTTTCAATTTCAGTTTAATGTGAGGGTACAAACAACCAGGTCAAAATATTTGCATTTGTTAGATAGAGTCCTGCTTGTAGTTCTGACCCACACTCACGAGATGTGCCAAGCACCCCTACACCTGCCCATACAGTGGGGGCACCCCACCCCACCTCTCTCCCCTTTCCTTGTTCCCCCTCCCAGCTTGAATTGAAATGAGTTTTTCTCTTATGTGGGCATGCACTAGATCAGAGGTCCTCAAATTTTTTAAACAGGGGGCCAGTTCACTGTCCCTCAGACCGCTGGAGGGCCGGACTATAGTTTTAAAAAAACTATAAACAAATTCCTATGCACACTGCACATATCTTATTTTGAAGTCAAAAAAACAAAACGGGAACAAATACAATTACACCGCCTCATGTGGAGTTTGAGGACCCCTGCTAGATAGTTTACTGGCTTCATATTAGTATTGAATACTGGGATAATTGCTTTTAAATTCTTGTGAAAATTTAAAAAATTTTTGTAGATGCCCAGGCTTGTCTCGAACTCCCAGCTTCAAGCAATTCTCAACTTCTCAAAGTGCTGGGATTACAGGTGTGAGCCACTATTCCTGGCCTTACTAATATTTAAGAGGAAGGCTATGAATTTCCTGGAGCAAGTGGAACTTGCTTTTAATATGCAGATGTTTCTGTAAATCCCTGGGCAGGAAATCGTAAAGGGAGTTTGGATCCGGGATGTCTTGAGTCTGGAGACGCGGATGCTAAGGAGGTTTCTTTATAGCAGCTCAGGAAGGAGAAGTGAGTCGCTGGGTGCTGAAGACTTGCTAAACGAGACGCAGGGGATGAGACATAAGCCCAGACAGAAGCTGCCACCAGGAAAGGGGGAAAAAGGAGAGATTTCTTAGGAAGAGCAAGGGGATGCTAATCTCAGAGGTGAACAAGGTGGATGTGAAAATAGTTCCTTTTGACCAAAAAAATAAGCCCTAACCAGAGTGGAAATGATGCTTCCAAATGATTGGTTCTCAAATTTTAGCGTGTTTAAGAATCACCTTGATAGGTGGGGGACGTGTTAACTAATACACCATCCTAGGTTTCATCCCTATGTTTTCTGATACAGTTGGTCTGGAAGGTGGCAGGAATTTGCTTTTTTTTTTTTTTTTTTTTTTATTTTTGGTGACAGAGCCTCAAGCTGTTGCTCTGGGTAGAGTACCGTGGCATCACAGCTCACAGCAACTTCAAACTCCTGGGCTCAAGTGATTCTCCTGCCTCTGCCTCCCAGGTAGCTGAGACTACAGGCGCCTGCCACAATGCCTGGCTATTTTTTTGGTTGCAGCTGTCATTGTTGTTTGGCAGGCCCAGGCTGGATTTGAACCCACCAGCTCAAGGTGTATGTGGCTGGTGCCTTAGCTGCTTGAGCCACAGACGCCAAGCCAGGAACATGCATTTTTAACAAGTCCTTCCACCCTATGAAGACTGATGAGAATGGTCCCCAGATTGCATGTACTTTGGGAAACACTAACAGATTAAAGGTAATAGTTGGTTTGGTTGGGCTAACGTAGGGGTGTGTGTGTGTATCTTGTGGTTTAGGTCATTGCCTGGAAGTATAGAATCTAAGGACTTACTACGTGATAGGGAAGTGACAACAGAGAAAACTCAGATGGGACAAGTTATGTATTTGTTACAGAGATAAACTGAAAACAGAAGGTTGTACTTAGGATATTCCTTAAAGGAATACAGTCTATACCACCAAATTCCTTTCTACAGTTTAACAGCTTTTGTCCAGCATTTAAACCAACGGAAAGTAGCCGTGAACAGGGGGGGAGTCCAAGCACAGAGAAAGGCCGTCATGGGGAGAGCCTGGGACCCACAGACATTCTATTTCAAACCGCTGAGTGAAGGCAAACTTGCAGTAGAAGATGGGGGCGCTATGTACAGAAAACGTTTTGGGCCTTAGTGTATGATGACATTACATTAAAAAAAGAAAGTATAATTTTTGATGAAATGTATGTAGTATTTTAAGTATAGAACTCTAACACTTAAAATAGTAATAGCAATTAGACATATGCCATAACAAGAATATACCACAAAATAAACCTGTTGAAAGGGAATGACTTCTTTGCCATGGTCCTGAAATGATCTATTTCAAATGGCGTTAGAAATTTACTAATTGTAACGAGCTCTTAAATAGCCTTCCAAGTTCCTCGGTGTTCTTGCACTAAAGATGATGGTTTTACTTTAATCGTGTTCCCCATCATCCAGGCTTCTAGTCTCTCGGGACACGGTGAGATAAGTAAAGATGTCACAAAACGGGGTCAGTTGGATGTGCAAGGGCCTCTCACCTCAGATCAGACCTCCTTCCACAAGCACCTGTCCTAGTCTCCAAGTGCAGGGTTTCCTGTGGATCCGATTTTCTTAATCCTTTGTTTCTTAATCACTTTTTTTGGTCATAAATTCCTTTGAGAATCTCATGAGAACCAAAGAGTTTCTCCTTTTACAGGAGCATATACATTTGCCATATCGTTTTAGGGGATTTAGGGACACTTTCCAGTCCATCCATGGACTCCCAAGGATCCAGAGGCCTCATGTTAAGAACTCGGGCCTCAGATGCCTCAGTGCAGCAGAGAAAGCTTGCCAGAGGCTGTGAGAGTGAATTCTGGTTATTGCTGGCATCAGATTAAGCCCCTGAGGAAAGAAATGCTGACTCTCCAGTTGGTGGCTGAAATGACAAGATGGCGGACATGTGAATCTCTTTATAGCATCGGATCCTTAAATTGAGTAGCACCTGGGGTGAGACTTAGTTCCTTTCAGGGCATATATGATTCATGTTCTAAGTCCCTAGTTCTGAACTCTCTTACGTGAAGCAGGGTCAGTCACGGTCTGGGAAAGCAGTCCGGCTCAAGATTCCACTTTAATGCCTTGCTTCCCGTCATGTGAGCTGTGGAAAGTACAGGCGGGTTGTAAATACCAATCTAGAAAGCCTCATGCGTGGTGCGGGGTCAGCTATGCCCCTCAGCAAGTCCTGGATACCCAGCTGGGCTGCCTTTAGGGGACAAGGCGTGGGCCCTGATGACTCTGGAGATAGTTCTGGTGCTGTGTAGACTTTGGACCAGGGAAGCCCAGTTAGCCATCTTCCATTAGTGGTACCCGACTTGCAATGTGGGGGAACAGGGTGTTTTAAGTTGAAAGCTCTTGCTCTCATTAATCGCCTGTCCACTGTGAGATCAGCCAGAGTCTGGAGGCTGGGTCCAAACCCATCTGTATATATTAGCCACCTCTGCTGAAAATGACAAGATGAGACCACATCCTCAAGTGGCGGCCACAGGACGGGAAGGGGAAATGCAGCCCGTCTTCAACCCTCCAGAGAAAAAGCCTGTGAAATTGACTACATACCTTGTGAGCCAAAGTTCTCTTGGTCTGGGACAGTATAAAGATCACAAGTCTGTCTTTGGTAGAAAATGAAAATCTATAACAACTATATTTATGTAATTTGTATACCTTAACTTGTGTAACCATTTTAATTATTGTACATCCATGTTTAGGTTTCTTGCTAGTTTCAATATGTATTTTAATAATAATACCGCGTCATATCACCTCCAGGCATAACCCTCAAAACACAAATGTTTCATATACACCAAAGGCCAGTAGCGAACTCTACTCCTCTTATCTCCATCTCCTGGGGATTATTTCTCTTTTTTGGTCATTATGTCTGGGAATCTATTGCTGAAGCAGGGAACTGCCTGGCACATACCTTTTCCTTGATGCTTTTCCTGTTTGGAGGCAGGATCCCCATTTTTGCTTCATTTTCCCCCATTTCTGGTTTAGCTATTATCTTCTTAAGCATTTCTTTCTTTCTTTCTTTTTTTGCAGTTGGCCTGGGCTGGGCTTAAACCCGCCAGCTCCAGCATATGGGGCCAGTGCCCTACCCCTTTGAGCAACAGGCGCCGCCCTGGGCTCAAATTTAAATGATGTAAAATCATTGATAGCGACTTCAAAAACACCTAAGGGGTCTAGAAATCTCCTTTGGTGTACTTTCTCTCTCTAAAACCTGATTTTTCTCAAGCTCCAATATCTCTGGGGAGTCACTTGCTGGAATTTTTATTGATAGTCTCCCTTTCTTCCCTGGGTCTGATAAAGGAGAAAGAAAAGGCATTGGAGGTATAGACAGGAAATAGGAGGCGAAAGGCCAGAGGAACCTTACATCGTGACAGTACCACAATTTCCTACATCTGCCAAAACAATATTGTCACTATATTCCTATGCACAGACTGTGTGGCAATATCAGAGAAGTATCTGTAATAATGTTAACTTTAAAAACACAGTAGTAATGGCTCGGGGCCTGTAGCTCAGCAGGTAGGGCGCCAGCCACATACACCGGAGCTGGCGGGTTTGAATCCAGCCCGAGCCCACCAAACAACAATGACAACTACAACCAAAAAATAGCCGGGCGTTGTGGTGGGTGTCTGTAGTCCCGCTACTTGGGAGGCTGAGGCAAGAGAATGGCTTAGGCCCAGGAGTTGGAGGTTGCTGTGAGCTGTGATGTCACGACACTCTACCCAGGACCACAGCTTGAGACTCTGTCTCAAAAAAAAAAAAACAATAATAATAATAGTAATATGTGTTCATTGTAGCAAATGTGGCTTATGCCTTTTGACTTAAGTATGCTTATATACATCCTATTTATGTCTTTAATTAGGTTTTTATGTATTAAAACTTCCATCATCCCAGTGTTTTCCTTCAAAGATGTATAAAATCTATAGAAAGAAGTTTAAACATTGCTTCCTAGTGTAATAGGAAAAAAAGCTAATGCTTAGAAGAATCATTTGTATTAATGAAGGACAATGGGTATCTTTTTTGAGACCTATGGTCATCTTTTCATTTTTTTCATTCTTATCTTAGGAAAGCCAATTAAAATGTAGATTGTGGCTATGTTTCCAGTAAATTCTGGAACCACAAAAATATATGGATAGTTTTCACATGGGATCAGGGGAGTCCAATCCAAAGTTCAAGACCCAAACCAATAATTTTGGATTTCCCCAAGGGATGCCCATTTGACATGTCATCCAGGAAAGACCCATCACACACATATATGGAAGGAAAATTTAAGGTTTCTTTTCCAACAAGGGCTAGATGCTGTGGTTTCTGTTTAAAACCAGATTGTGCAATTGTACTCAAGAAGAAAAATCGTCAGTGCTTTTAGCTTAAGTTCATGTTCACTTTTTTTTTCAATCTGTAACAAACCAACCTTTTGAAGTTACATTACCTTAAAGCTTCCTCTGAGTTATTGATCCTTTCTTTGGATGACTGAAATGATCATACTCTTTATTTTCCTGGGTTCACTCTGTTTGGAATTTAAACATTAGTGCTCTTTCCTTCATAAATCTGGGCCTGGACTGGTTTCATTTCTCAACAGGTATGTCGCTCTTTATTTTAACCACCAATTATAATTATTTTATTTCCTTTGCCAATTTTGAGAATGCTTAACAACTCTTAAGAACTATATCCTGATTGAATAACCAGGGTAAAATGCAGAATAAATAACAAGTTTGGGTGTCTTTAAGGTTTAATTGGAAACTTTTAAATTATAATCAAGTTTTTCCTTTTTATATAAAATATTGGCCAATTTATAAGTAATATCACCAGCCCGTCATGGAAAAGAGCCAGATGACCCCTTCTCTCTACTAAATATGCTCTGCCTAAATATTTTTGAATTGTTTTAGGTGGCTATAGAGAGGCCTTTTTTTCTTGAAAAATTTCAGCTATTCATGACCAGCTTAAAATGTTCATAGTCTTTGACTAGCAATATTTGATGTTCTATTATGTAAGCAAAACTTCTCAGCGGTGCCTGTGACTCAAAGGAGTAGGGTGCCAGCCCCATATGCCAGAGGTGACAGGTTCAAATCCAGCCCCGGCCAAAAACTGCAAAAAAAAAAAAACAACTTCTCAACAGGATATTTTAAATAATAGAGACATCAAAAAGAACCTAAAATTTTTATCTTTGAGTTTGTTAAGGATTCGCTGCTATATTTTTGAAAAATGGTTAGTGACAAGTGAAAGAAATTGGAATATGAAATTATATATTTTGTATACATAAAAATGGCCTATCTATGCATTTTTTATAATGTTAAAAGTTGTTTTCTAGTGTGTGACAAGATTACATGTGACTTTAAAATGTTTTCCATTGGTCCTATCCTTTCTGTAATTAGCATGTATTATTTTTATGTAAAAAAGGTCAATAGGCCAAGCACAGTGGTTCATCCTGTCATCACAGTATTTTGAGAGGCTAAGGTCAGAGATGGAAGGATGGCTTGAGGCCAGGAGTTGAAACTAGCCTGGGCAACATTGTGAGACCCTGTCTCTAAAAAAAAAGGCCAGTTATTAAAAGAAAGTTAACTTTTTTATGAGAGGTAAACAATGAAACTAATAAGATAATTCTGACATGAGAATTATTTTGACATTTTGAAGGAAACCTAATGCTTGGAAAGCTATAAATCTATAATTAAATTTTACCTAGTAAAATTAAAGTTCTTTAGGTTCAGAGGAATTTTGATTTTCTTGGTCTTGATCCTTGATAACCATAGAAAACCGTTTTTTCCCTACTGTAGCCCAGCTTCCAATCTGAAGGAAACCATTTTTATTTTTATTTTTTTATTAAATCATAGCTGTGTACATTAATGTGATCATGGGGCACCATTTTATTTTTTTTTTGAGACAGAATCTCACTTTATCACCCTCAGTAGATGCTGTTGCATCACAGCTCACAGCAACCTCCAATTCCTAGGCTTAGGCAATTCTCCTGCCTCAGCCTCCTGAGTAGCTGGGACCACAGGTGCCCGCCACAACAATGGCTATTTTTTGTTGCAGTTTGGCCAGCGCTAAGTTGGAACCCGCCACCCTCGGTATATGGGGCCAGCACCCTACCCACTGAGCCACAGGCACTGCCCTGAAGAAAAACCATTTTTAATGAGAGCCATGGGAGTTATTATTAAATATTTGTGAGTGGTTTTATTTTAAAGACAAGAGATAAGAATTTAAGCAAAATGTAAAATATTGAAATGATGAATACTGATAATTGTTTCTAAATTTTTAACATATGAAATGGTTCCCAAAGTGATTCTTTAAGAAATACATTTTCTTTATGCATCTTAAATATTCAATTTAGAAATAATTGTTTTTCAGATATTTTGAGAAACTTACCTCTTAGGTAAATCATAAATGTATTCATTTGGGTATAAAGTAGGAAAATAAAGGAAAATTACCTTGGATCCTTTCATAGGCATTTTCTTTTTTTTGTTTATTTATTTTTGAGACAGAGTCTCACTATGTCACCCTTGGTAGAGTGCCGTGGCATCACAGCTCACTCTAACTCTTGGGCTTAAGCAATTCTCTTGCATCAGCCTCCCAAGTAGCTGGGACTACCGGTGCCCGCTACAACGCCCGGCTGTTTTTCTCTTGCAGTTGTCATTGTTGCTTAGCTGGCCCAGGCTGGGTTGGAACCCACCAGCCTCGGTGTGTGTGACTGGCACTGTAACCACTGTGGTACGCGTGCCGAGCCTTTCATGGGCATTTTCTACACAGTAATACCAAATATCTAAAAGTTTGTTAATTTCAAATGCCAAATATTAGTTTGAATATTATAAAATTCTTTGAAAAGTTGATCAGTTTTGTGAAAACATGTTTTCCTTTTTTTTTTACTTTTTTTTTTTTTTTAGAGATAGAGTCTCACTTTGTCACCTTCAGTTGAGTGCTATGGTGTCACAGCTCATAGCAACCTCTAGCTCTTTGACTTAGGCAATTGCCTCAACCTCCCAAGTAGCTGGGACTACAGGTGCCCAAAATGTTTTCCTTTTAAACATTAGTGAAATCTCGTGTCTGATTTGTGTCATATTCCTGATTACATTTTTTGTCTCTGCTTCTTTCTGGCTGTGGTTTGGCAATAACTCATGACATGTTAGGACAGCTATTGTCTGTGAAACACAGCATACCGAGGCAACAAGATTTCAGCTGCAAGTTATACAATACCTGACTCAGAGGGGCTTAGACCAACCAGGATTCATTTTGCCACATTACAAAAGCTTGGAGGTCTGCATTTTTGGCACCAGTTCAATGGCTCAATGAAACTGTCCCTGCAGTTTTCTTGTCATGGTTGCAAGATGACTTCTACAGCTCCGAGCCTTCTGCTCTGTTCAAGAGGCAGAGGAGAGAGGAGGTGGACAGGAGACAGCTTTGGCAGTATCTGTCTCTTTTTCCAGGAAAATAAGAATTTTCCCAGAGACCTCCCAAATAGGTAATCAGCTTCTATGTCATTGGCAGAGGGGGATAGAGGGGCATCCCAGCTGCCAGGAAGGTGGAGAAACAGGAAAGAGAATTGTTATAATTGCCTCAAATCATGCATTCTTAACAGGGATGGTGGGCAGGAGTGAGGGTGGTGGTGGAGGTGGGATGGTGCTATTAATATCCTCTCTAAGGGGAAAAATATCAGGGTTTTTGGTAGGAGGAAAAAGGCAGAAAAAAAATCTGATTGTTTATGTATATAAAGCATGGATATAAAGCATTCAGAGCCTAAACATGGCATGAAGTTTATCTATAGGGTATTGAAACTTCATGGATGGGGCAATTAGGAAAAAAGCGTCTAAAAATGAAAGAAAAATTGAGAAATACTGGCCTAGACCACTCACGATCCATTGCCTGAGGTTTTGCAGATTGTCTGACAAACAAAATTGAATTCTGTTACTTATTACAGAGAACAGAAAACTTACAGTGCCATAGATAATGTAATAAATTAATGAACCGTTTACATTATCCTGTTGATCGTTTCTCATTGGACTGTAAACTCCATAAAATTAGGAACTATGTCTTATTTGGGCATGTATCTTTGTATACTAGTAGTGTACTAGTCTATATATATATTACGTAGTTGAAAGGAACAAACATTTTACCTAACGCAGTTATACCTGACGGTCACCCCCAAAGGTGAATTTGCACATATTTCTCTACCCCAAAGCCTTTGTCGGCTTCCAGCAGATGGTAGGCACAAGGTCCAACTTCTTCTTCTTTCTACTGCTACTTCAGCTGTCCCTTGGAGTCCAGGAACAATGAGCCACTTGGTCCCTTAACACAACTTTGCTTTTAGTCCTCTGGGTACTTGCTATCCCCCCCTCGTCTTGCTGTCAAATTCTTTTCCCTTCTAGATTCTATTCGGTGTCCCTGCCTCTGTGAGGTCTTTAGGCAGGTCCAAATATCAATAGATAAAATGAGAGCCAGCAAGTTGTTGGAAATCCTGTTCTCTTTGCTGTTCTAGAACCCACCGTGTTTGTGTTTCAGCATAGCTATACCAAGCATCATGGGGATTTACTCATAAGGAAAAAACGCAGAGGCCTGACTTGCGAGCCAGAACAGCCACGAGCTCTGTTCTGCCTTCCAGCTCCAGGTAGAGAGTGCATGGGAGTGTTGGAGGCACCGGGATGTCACATAAAGCTTAGGATTTTGGAGTTAGCCCTGAGGTTAAGTCAGCCCTGGCTCTGATATGATTCACTGTGAATCTAGGACAAGTTATTTAATTTCTTTGGGCCCCAGCCATCATGTCTACAAAATGCTTATAACATTAGCTACCATGTGGGATTGTTGTGAGGATAAAATGAGGTCGTATATGAAAGTTCCTGTTTCATGATTGGTAAATGGTGTTGTGTATGTTTGGGAGGCGAAATCCCTTCGTTTTATTGAGTTTTCTTCACAGTATTGTCTGCAAGAAAGGAAGTCTCTTAGCTGTAATTGTCCAAAACTAGGATTTCTATCAGAGTAGCTAAAATAAGAGTAATACCCACATTTCTTAGCATTTTGAACTGGAATGAAACCCTCTTGCTTTATGGATACAAGGCCAGTAATTTGCTCCTTGATTACAAAGGCAAAGGCAGAGATGAAATTGAGTCTTGAATTCAGTTATCATCATTCCTGATTAGGGTTTTTTTGTTTGTTTGTTTTTTTAACTTGTCTAAGGTTGTTAGATGTAGCAAATAAAAAAATACAAGATTCCAGTTAATTTTTGGATTTCAGATAAATGACAAATAATTTTATATATAGGTATGTTCCTTGGCTATTAGTTAAAGAAATATGTACCACTTTTGGAGAACAAGCTAGAAAAAAAAAATGTGCAGGGGCTATCTGATACATAATTATGCAAGCTGATTCAGTAGGCAGTGGGAGCCTACCTTTAAATGGGCAAAATGGCACTTTGGGAAAGTGAGTGTATTGATTTTTTTTTTTTTTTATTTCTAACACATTCAAAAGAAAAGCAAGTAGTAAAATCAGTCCCCATATCCTATCACTCAAATTCAGCAATTGTCCAGGTAGCCCATCTGTATTTCATCTTTTTTCTCTCCCTTTACTGAAGCAGTTTAAAGTAAAGCCCTAAAAGTCACTTTACCCATATGTACTTCACTATACATTTCTAAAAACACGAATATTTTCTTATACACGTACTACCATGACTCCATCTTCCCACCTAATAAAATTAGCAGTAAGTAACCCTCGAAATTGTCTAACACCCAGTTCACATGTGTATCTTCCTAATTGTCTCAAAATATATACTTTTCGGTGGGTTTATTTAATTCAGCATCCAAAGAAAGTCTACCCATTATATGGTTAAGTCTCTTAAGTACCTTTAATATTGATAGTTTGGTTTTTAATTGTTTGGGATTCATTGAGGGCACAAAGAATTAGGTTCCACTGATTGCATTTGTTAGATAACATCCCTCTTATAATTGTGTCCCACCCGTAAGAGTTATGCCATACACCTTGACTCCCCATCTCCCTCCAACATTGATCGTTTTTAATGGTTAAAATGAAGTGATGAAGGAAATTTAAGAGTCATCATTATTGTCTTTGGGGGTAGTTTTATTGGGTTCACAGCAAACTGTCCGACTCCTCTTATGCAGATGGTATAGACCCCAAAGAGGTTTGATTGTTTATGAGATAATCAGATCTGATAGTTCCGTTGCTTTATTTGTAAGAGATAAAAAGAAAGAACATGGGGAGAGATTGTTTTGTTTTGATTTGTTTATTTGGCCTCACTGTTTTTTCCTGTGCCTGAGCAGTTTCAGTTGTAGAATGGGGGATGATAATATAATAACCTGTCCTCTGCAGGTCATGATGAAAGTTAAGTGAAAAGCTAAGGAAGCAGCACCTGTAACAACAGGGTTTCTGCAGCCTGACTGTGCTTCTGACTTACCCTGGTACTTTTAGTTTTCCTGGCTCCCCAGGCCTACTGAATGAGAATGTCCTCACCTCTGCCCAGAAAAGCAATTGAAACAGCCTCCCAGGGCCATTTTGATGCCCAACTTTGGAGACCTCTGACTTCACCCTGGGGCCTTGATTGCTTTATAGATTATGAATAAGGTACTTCCTAGGGCTGCGAGGTGGGTAGCAAATGCAGTGAGTAAATTGCCAAAGGCTTCCTAACACCGGAGTTATGATCAATATTATTAATCCAGGTGATCTTTATCCATGCATTGGACGCAACTTTGGAACAGATTAGACTCTCTATTTACTTCATCTTTTAACATCTAGTACATTGCCCAGGGCGTTGTCAGAATGCAGTGCGTACTTGAGGACTGATTTATGACACATCAGGTTATTGGGCCACAGAGGACGTAGGAAACTGAGGGGCTGCCAGGGCTAGTCTAAGTAAGTAGGGGCCCAGACTTACCAGGAACGGCCCAGACAGTAGGATTAACGCCCAGTAATGTATGTTTTTGATGCTCCTCCTCTCTTTTGTATAGGTGATCTTTACAAAATCTTCCTTGTCCTCCAGCCAAAAGTGGCTTTGAGGAAGGAATAGAACTGGAACCACATTCATGTAAATGAGCAAAGGGAATACAAGGCTTTACCTTCTAAGGGTATTTACATGTTGACAAAGTACCAAGCCCTAAGAAAAGGGGCTGTTCCAATGGTGGAAGGTCAATTTGGGAGAGAGGGGACTTCTTATCACCTTGATTCACTCCATGCAGGTGCCTTCTGGTCCCCCTGGAAGGGGACTTGGTGGACTTGCTGTGCCATTTGGCTAGTAACCCCAAGGGTCGAACTTTCTTGCTCATTACCAGCAGGGGAGGCAGCCGCTCCTGCTACTGGGGAGCTGATTCTTCTGCAGTCTCCCCAGAGGGAGGATTCCCCCAACCTGAGCCTCTAATAATCCCAATCTAAGAGGCCTGCTGTGGGAATCTTATCAGATGTTTCTGAGCTACAGGCCTTCTTAAAAATGAGAGGCCTAGAATACTTCATTTTATGCACGAATAGCAGTGATGACTCATAGCTAGGAAGACACTGGAATTCAGCCAGGAGAATTTCATTAAGGGTGGAAGAAGAGATAATAGAGTTTTCATGTGATTAAAGCCTCCTATATCATGATGTGCACAATGGTGCCAAAAGGAGGAGATATAGTTTACCATAGACAGTTAACTCTCAGCTTACCACGGGCAGTTAACTCTATGGTAGTGATGTTTCCTAGGATCTTGTTTTAGAAAAATGGCAAGTCTGGGTCTGACTCTCACTCACTAGTTCCTGATCTATCTCTCTCTCTCTCTCTCTCTCTCTCACACACATACACACACACATCTTGGGCCAGTTAGTAAGGGAAATGGAACATAGAAGAGACAATATATATATTGTCTCAAATATAATCTTACTAGGTAAGAATTATTAACACAAAACAAAAATTGTCTAAAACAAATAAACCCTTGTTGGGATTTGGTTGAGAAAACCAATAAGAACACAGCCATTAGAGCATGGTTACCAAAGAGTTGCTCTGGTAAGAAAGGGGATCGGGTCATCATGCAGGAGGGTGAGTTCCTTCAAAGCTGTCATCAATCCTAGGACAACTGCCCTGGACCCCTGCTCCTGCACCTGCCCCTGGAATGTTCCTTCCTCTAGATCCTGTGTTTTAAAAGCTTATGTTCACAAAAGCGTACAGTACTGTGAAGATTTGCTTAATATAAATTCAAGTTCTTTAATATCCATGTTGGATTTTTGATCAGTGGCTGAGTTTTGGGTGGCATTTGTGGGAAAACCAAAGGAAGCTTTCTGCTGGACGTCTGCATGTGTATGTGAGTTACAGGACGGGAGCATAACACCCACGTGAGGGAGGAGTAAGAGTGGTGAATTTCAGTGTATTCTTTCTTTACTCTATTTTTTTTTTTTTTTTTTAATTTATCAACATGATTTAAGCGTGCCATGGAAGTTTAACTATAGGTTGAAGTGTGCTGTGAGATAAAAAAGAGTTGAAAAACACTGGATTAGAGGATGGTGGAGGAGGTTAGGGGATTATTTTCTGGTGCAATTCAGATCACTTTGGGATTATAGATTTAAGAAGGTTGGTTAGCACTGATGTCGTGGGGTTCTCTTTTGGAGTTCTACTATTGTCTCTCTCTCTTTTTTTTTGAGACAGAGTCTATGTCACCCTTGGTGGAGTGCTGTGCCGTCACAGCTCACATCAACCTCAAACTCTTGGGCTTAAGTGATTCTCTTGCCTCAGCCTCCCAAGTAGCTGGGACTGCAGGCGCCCGCCACAACACCCAGCTATTTTTTGTTGCAGTTGTCATTGTTGTCTAGCCAGCCCAGGCTGGGTTTGAACCTGCCACCCTGGGTGTATGTGGCTGGCACCCTAGCGGCTTGAGCTACAGGTGCTGAGCCACCATTTGTCACTTTTCATCTCCATTTCTTTTAGTTGACAAATGTTGTTTACCTTACTGGGGTCTCATTTTCTCTTAGGTTTTGGCCTAATAGTTCCTGACATATTTTCACCTCTGTGCAACTTTTAAGAAGATGGTTCTTATATTTTAGACATTTTAAGGTTTGGTTTGGTTTTGTTTCCATTAGAAAGAAGCGTGGTGGCTCATTCCTAGAATCCCAGCAATTGGGGAGGACAAGGGGGGAGTTTGGGAGTCCGTTAGGTAGAATTCCTGAGGCCAGGAATTCAAGGCTGCAGTGACCTATGATGGCACCACTGCACTCCAGCCTGGAAGATGGAGCAAGACCCTGTCTCAAAACAAAACAAACAAACAACAACAAAAAGGAGGGAAAAAGTACAGCTTGCCATTATCAAACATAGCAGTGTTTGGTCATTTAAAAATGTAGTCTTGGGCAGTGCCTGTGGCTCAAAGCGTTAGGGCACTGGCCCCATATGCCATAGGTGGCGGGTTCAAATCCAGCACAGGCAAAAAAATAAAATAAAATAAAACTGCAATAAATAAATAAATAAATAAATAAAAATGTAGTCTTTATCCTTATTAGTCTAAGCTATTTATTTTTAGTCTCTGTTAATAAAATCTTTAATAAGTTTTTAAACCTGATTTTGGGTGATCAGAGGATGAATTTACTCAGAGTAGTATTTTGCTAACTATATAGCAGGCCAGTTTGTTGCTATCAAAATAGCACTGAAATAAAGTTATTCCATATTTTTTTGCACAATAAGAAGAAAAATGTCTATGAGCTGTATTTATGGGATTTTATATGATTGATGAGATGGATTATTTCAAGCTTCTTCAGTAAGGGTTCTATTTGTTCCAAATATACGTAACATTAAATCTGCAGTAAAATAAGTTATGAAAATGCCTTATTTGACTAAATCAAGGGCGAAATAGCAGAATGCTGCCCTTATGAACTAATGACTACCCTGGTTCTTGGTAACGTCAGGAGACATCCAAAGATTATTATAACCTTCTTGTGTCTCTTATTCAAAATCAACAAACGAGAGTCGGGTTAACCTACTCCAAGGATTATTTACCTACCTGACTCTAGGCTGAATTATTATTATTTGTTTTGTAGAGGCTGATGAACAAAATAAAGGAAAGGAAATAAAACAAACAAAGAAATAAACACACAACTCCTTCCCACACAAATATGGGTCTTTAGGCAAGAGGTTTATTTCTCTGGGAATTAGTTTTCTCAACTGAAAACTTTGAGTATTAGATTGAGTATATATTACCCCAAGTACAATATGTATATCAAAGGTGGTAAACAAAATCTTTTTAGGGCAAACATTTTTAAAAAGTTTTTAAAAATATAATTATCTTTTCTTTTAATATTTTCAGAAAATATAATTGGCAATCAAATCTGATTTCATACATTTTATTGCTTCTGTTCAGGGGTGTCCAACCTGCGGCCCATGGACTACATGCAGATTTTTGAGGCCTATTTTGCTTATCTGTGGCGTTGGATATCTAGAAAATTATGCACAAACCTTTTTTATGCTCATCAGCTTGTGTTAATATCTTCTTCCAATGTGTAGCAGAAAAAAAAAAAGATTGGAGACCCCTGGGGCCTCATGAATTCACTGGAGTTGATTTTGTTTTTTATTTATTTATTTTTATTTTAAAAATTTATTATTTTATTTTATTTTTTTTCAGGTTAATTTGAGGGTACGAAGAATTAGGTTACAATGTTTACATTAGTTAGGTAGAGTCCGTCTTATAATTATGTCCCATCCCCAAGAGGTGTGCCATATACCCTAACACTGTGCCCATTAAGTGGGAGCTCACTCATCCCCCTCCCTCTTCCCCACCCCCCAGCTTGAATTGATTTGAGTTTTTCTCTTATGTAAGTGTGTATTAGATCACCTACTGGATTCATATTAGAATTGAGTACATTGGATTCTTGCTTCTCCATGCTTGTGATATTTACTAAGAAGAATGTGTTTCAACTCTATCCGGGTTAAAAATAAAAGATGTGAAGTCTCCATTTTTATGGCTAAATAGTATTCCTATTTATTTATTTATTTTGAGACCACTCTGTCACCCTTGGTAGAGTGCTGTGGCGTCACAGCTCACAGTAACCTTGGGCTCAAGTGATTATCTTGCCTCAGTCTCCCAAGTAGCTGGGACTCCCAGCTCCACAATCGGGCTCGAACCCAGCCACAGCTCCCAGCTATGGAATTGATCTTTAGAAGATATCAAGTAAATAATAGTTCAGGGCTCGGTGCCCGTAGGTTACAGTGCCAGCCACATACACCAAAGTTGGTGGGTTTGAACCCAGCCCAGGTCAGCTAAACGTTAATGATAACTGAAACAAAAAAGTAGCCGGGCATTGTGGCAGGCACCTGTAGTCCCAGCTACTTGGGAGGCTGAGGCAAGAGAAACACTTAAGCCCAGGAGTTTGAAGTCACTGTGAGTTGTGATGCCATGGCACTGTACTGAGGGCAACATAGACTCTGTCTCAGATAAAAAAAAAAAAAAAATAGTTCAGGTAGTATGTGGGTGTGGCAAAAATAAGAAATACATTAATCAGGTACTGAGCTATGGGGGCAAGATTAGATGGTCTTTTCAATTTCAACCAACTTGACTATTTTGTTCTCCTGACAAAAGGAAAGAAGTTTCCATAAATCCTAACAGTGGGGTCCTCTGGTATTATACACAAAACCAATAGTCCTGGGGTCTTAATTCTCTCAGAAATTTTTCTAGCACACTGAATAAGATAGCCTGGGCACAATAAATCACTGGAACATTCCACGCCTTTGTTTTCAAAATTTTTTTTTTTTGTTAATTTGAGTGGTGTCTGAGAGAGCCCTGCTATGATGAGTTTCAGCCTGAGTGAGAAGGGAAACTTCAGACTTAGCAAGACCTGCTCCACTGGCGGAGGAAGTGACTGTGGGGAGAGGCTGGGGTTGCTGGGGTTGTTCAAGGGCATATCATCAGTCGGGTCTATCCTGACCCAGGTCTTCCAGGCCACACTTTCTTGAAAGCGTCTATCCAGTGATTCCCCAAACTGTTACTTCTTCCCAGGAAGAAACTAAATGATAGGTTTATATTTTCTTTTACGAAAATATCATGAGACATTATTTTCAACCACACTTTGTGGTTGCAGAAATAGTATATGTTTATGAGGAAATTTAGAAAATATAAAAAAGCACACACAAAAAAAATATATAATCACACGAGTCAAGCATTGTTGATCTAGTTCCTTACCTTTCTCTTTTATTTTTACTGAACAACCAGGATCATGTTGCACATACTGATTTTGACGTGCTTTTCTTTTTTTTTTTTTCTTTTCTTTTTTTTAAGACAGAATCTCACTATTAATTTGCTTTTCTAATGTAACAATGTTGTAATAGACTTTCTCTCCTGTTGTTAAATATTATATTTTTCTATAATACTAAGAAAAAGAGGTGTTTTTTTTTCCCCCTTTGAAAAGTTACCCAGTGTGGCTGGAGAGAGAAAAATGAGGGCAAAAATGAATAGAAATTACAAGTCAATGCCATAGGGAGTGTGTTTTCTGAAAGTCCCTGCTGTTGGAAACAGAGCTAGGACTACTCCTGGTTTCAAACATGTTGGTAATAGCCATGTGGGAGCATGAGGGTTGGCGTGAAGGATGAACGTGAAGCTCTAGGTGGGCGCTGTGGATGAGCACTGCCAATCGCCCCACTAAGACAGGTGGTTAGTAAGCCCCTCTCCAGGCTGGGCCTACACTAGTCACTCCTCCCCAGAAAACTAATCAGGAACATTTTGTTTTTCTTTTTTACTTCAGGTTAATTCGAAGGTACAAAGAATTAGGTTACAGTGTTTGCATTTGTTAGGTATAGTGCCTGTGGTTGTGTCCTGTCCCCAGGAGGTGTGCCATATACCCCCACCTTGTGCCCTTTAAGTGGGAGCACCCCGATCCCTCTCCTTTCTCCTCTCTCCACCTTCCCTGCTTCCATCTCCCCTCATCTTGATTGAATTGAGTTTTTCTCTTGTGTGGGCATATATCAGATCATCTACTGGCTTTATGTTAGTATTGAGTACATTGGATACTTGCTTTTCCATTCTTGTGATGTTTTACTAAGAAGAATGTGTTCCAACTCCATCCAGGTTAATACAAAAGATACAAGGTCTTCATCGTTTTTATGGCTGAATAATATTTCACAGCACACACATACCACAGTTTGTTAATCCTTTTCTGGGTTGATAGGCATTCAGGTTGTTTCCACATCTTGGTGACTATAAATTGAGCTGCAATAAGCAATCTAGCACAAATGTCCTTATGATAAAATGATTTTTTTTTCTTCTGGCGAGATGCCTAGAGTCTCACTTTGTTGCCTAGGCTAGAGTGCCATGGTGTCATAGATCACAGCAACTTCAAAATCCTGGGTTCAAGTGATCTCCCTGCCTCAGCCTTTTCGGTAGCTGGGAAACGATGTGGTCCGTGGCTGCCTTTTTGTCCAGGAAGGCATGAGGATGCCTTAGAGAACCAAGAGGTTTCGTAGAGTCAAAATGACACATCTCTGGGCCTCTCAGCTACCCTGGCCACCTAATCCTTCTGCCAAGGTGCTGGGTGGTTTCTCTAAGCCGTCTCTGACAGCTCTTTGAGATGCTCATTATATGCAATTTATCTTTGTCACAGAGTAAGCCAGTGAGCTCTAAATTGATCTGGAACATGTTCCCAGGCAAAATGCCCAAATTCTTTCTTGGGTAATTTCTGTGTACGTAGTATTTTGTGTAAACCTAAGGCAGGCTCTGATCACCCAGAGCTGCATCTACATGTGACACTGTGGGAACAGTCTCAGCTACCACACTGGCTCTCCATTTACCTTTGGTCTTATAGTATTTATATTTTAAGATGAATCCATAGGACCAGGTGTGGTGGGTCATGCCTGTAATCCAAGCCCTTTGGATCGCTTGACTCAGGATTTTGAGGCCAGCCTGGGCAATACATCAATCTCAACACATCTATCTCTCCAAAAAAATAAAAAAGAACTGGTCATGGTGGCACATGCCTGTAGTCCTAGCTACTCGGGAAGCTGAGGCAGGGAAGATCACTCAAGCCTAAGAATTGGAGGCTATAGTGGGCGATGGTCACACCACTGTACTCTAACCAGGGCAACAGAGCAAGAGCCTGTCTCAAAAAAATAAATAAATAAAAATAAAAAGAAAGATTACTGTATAACTGAGGAGGCATAGTTTACTCCTCTACTAAAAGACTTTAGAAAGAATCAAGAAGGGGTGGCATCTGTGGCTCAAAGGTATAGGCATAGGCCCCATATACGGAAGATAGCGGGTTCAAACCCAGCCTTTGGCCAAAAACTGCAAAAAAAAAAAAAAAGAATCAAGAAACTCAAAATCTCCTGAAATGTTTTATGATACATTACCAAGAAAGGCACCATGGAGTGTATAGTATAGCATGCTGCAATTTGCATATAAGAATACGTGTGTGTGTGTGTGTGTGTGTGTGGTGATTGCCCACATGGATTCTTATGTCTGTGCATGTGAATTTGTGCAATAACGCAGTAGCTTTGGGAAAATGCATGAGAAACCCAGTACAGTGGTTGCTTCTGGGGAAGTGTCCTGGGCTCTGACTGGCAGGACAGGAGAAAAACATTTTTTTTTCACTTTTGTACTGAATTTTACTACAGGAATATAGTAACTATTCCAAAAAGGACACGTGAAAACATTTAAAGATGATATGTGAGTTCAAATAAGGGAGAAAAATAATGCTTTCTGGGAGTTTCTGGAAGGCCTCACAGTAGAGGTGGGCTCTGGAAGGGTAGATGTTTACCAGGAAGGGTCAGAGCAGAGAAGGTTGTATTTTAAGAGAAGAGAACAGCATGATTAAGGTTATTGATGCAGGAAAGGGCAGGGAGAGGGTAAGGGATATTACGTAGTCTGAAGAAATTGCAGCAATGGCTAGGTGACGTGGGGACAGAAGAGGAAGGTGGGGAGGGAGAAGGTTGCCTGGAGGTTGCTTTCTCCTTCATGTGGAATAAAGGACCCTTTACAAACTGACCCACTGTCCTTTTCCAACATCATCTTCCACCTGGCTTCAGCCACAAGAGCCAACTCTCTACCCTGCAAAAACGCACGGGCCTTTCCCACGTGCACTCCTGGGCATCAGCCACCTGCCCCATTTTCTTTGTCTTCTCCAAGACCCAGATCAGACAATCTTCCTCTCCACCCCTCCACCCTGGCAGATTTTAACACTTTATCCTCAGTATTCTCTTGGCATTTTGCATTTACCTTTATTACAGCGCTCGTCCACTTAAAATTTGATGTTTTGTGAGATGAAGCTGAGAGCAAGATCACATATATGCAGAATGTGGCTGCTTCTCTCTCTAATTCAGCATTTTATTCTCCCGGGTCCCAGCTATGTGGGACCTTACTTTGATGAAGTGCAGCCACATCACTGCCTTTTCATGGCCATTGCATGACCTCTTTTCACAAAATCATTTCTTCTATAGACAAAATAAAATGTGGGTACCGGAGACATTATTAAGTAAAAAATAATTTATTTTAAACCTCTAGGCCTAGCCTAAACTATATGAACATTTTCTTTATTATCTTGTGCCCATTAGACTCCTTAAGAGTAGGCCTAGTTTCAAACCAATTAAAGGAAAATATTCTGTCATTTGTTCTCAGACATCTATGAATTTGGAATTTAATGTTAATTGAACATTGAATGCAATGAATGAATCCATTAAAAAAGAATTTTATTCTGGAACATCCTGCAAGTTTCAGGGTCATTACGTGTTTGTTTCTTCTAATTTCTTGATCTTTCTGATCAAGTCCTTGATCAGAAGCTGAGCATCTAGGGAAGTATTAAATCCCGTTACTACGTATCTGCCTTTTGTCTGTATAAAAAACATGTCTTTATTCCAAAAGGGGATTCAAAACGTTTAAGAAAATCTGTACAAATTTGTTCTTAGATTATTCCTCCATGCCCCTCTTCTCCGTTAGACAATTTAGGGAGTAGTTGCTGTGTTCCTAGTGTGGTTTTAGCTCCATTCTTTTTTTTTTTTTTTTTTTTTTTTTTTGAGATAGGGCTGTTCTCTGTTGCCCAGGCTGGAGTGTGCAGTGGTATGATCATAGCTCCCTGTAAACTCGAACTCCTGGGCTCAAGTGGTTCTCTCACCTCAGCCTCTCAAAATGCTGGGATTATAGACACGAGCCACTGCACCCAGTTTATATACTTTTTAATCCAGCGATTCCTGCTTGCTTTTTATCATACCCTTCCTGGGCAATACTCATACGCTGACCTAATTCTTATTAATGCTGTGTCAGATTCTGCCATTTGGATATGGCATAGTGAAATAATGCCTCTTAATTTCAGTTATTTCTAGCTTTTTTCTGTTATGAATAATGCAGCAATGGAAATTCTTGCATGTCTTGAGTACTTCTGTAGGAAGAAGTTCAAGGCCACAGTGAGCTGTGATTGCACCACTGAACTCCAGCCTGGGCAACATGTCTCTAAAAAAAAAACGGTATATAGATTATATATATATATATCTTTTTAAATTTTCAGACAGGGTCTCACTCTATAGCAGAATAAGTTATTTTTTTCTTTTCTTTTTTAAAATTTATATATTTTATTAAATCATAACTGTGTACATTTACAGGGGCAGAATAAGTTCTTATGGTGTGTACAGATTTCACGAGAACTTTTGGGGCAAATTACATCTCCAACCCCTATGGACTACATATTCTTGAGCTTTAACAGTAGATTTGAAATAAACAATGATAGTGCAATGATTGTGGAGACCATAAAACAGAACTTGAGTTACTTCAATACTGTTATTCTATATGACCTCTTGGACTTTTGTATTTAAATTTAAAGGCAGAGGCCAGACACAGTGGCTCATGCCTGTAATCCTAGCATGCTGTGAGGCTGAGGCAGGATTGTTTGAGTTTAAGAGTTAGAGACCAGCCTGAGCAAGAGTGAAACCCTGTCTCTACTAAAAATAAAGCATTAGCCAGGCATTGTGAGGAGAATTGCTTCAGTCCAGGAGTTTGAAGTGGCAGTGAGCTAAGATGATTTACCACTGCACCCACCTAGGGCAACAGAGTGACTCTGTCCTACAAAAAAAAAAAAAAAAAAAAGAAATTTAAAGGCAGAGGGAAAACTACAAAATATAATTTGTTTTGATTGGTAAGTACAATTTTAGTTCATCCATGAAATATTTTGCTGAATTTGAATAATTTTTTGAAGTTCAATTTTCTTTGTGAATTTTAACTTGTTTTAAAGGTAAAGAATGAATTAAAAATGATTTTGTGCTCACACATTATTATGAAAATTATTTTGTCGTACAGTGGAGAGAGGTTGAAAAAATGATCAGCTCCAGGCATCAAATATAGTTTGCCACCAGATGCTGTTCACTGCTGTCTACAAAGATGGCCGCCTTCTGCACATCTACCAGTGATGTGGGAGAGTGTCTGTTAGGAAGAAAGAAATCTTTCAAATGCTGTTAGAAATCATGGTAGTAAGAAAGAGATCACCCACCAACGGAAAAATGGCTTTTTGGATCTCCCTCTTCACCTCCTGCCTTTGTTTTGGGATTGTCTGTTTCTTGAGGGTTGAGAGGGTGGGCAGACTCCTGCCAAGGGAGAGGTGGGGAGGCAGGTACAGGCTCACAGACGCTGGACCTCAGGGTTCAAACCCCAGCATCTCTCCTCTCTGGCTTGCTCGCTTGGGCACGATACTTTACTTCTCTGGGCCTTAGTTTCCTCATCTGAAAAATGAAACAAAACAGCATAGACCACAGTGGGGTTATAATGATTAAATTAGGTCATTTTCACAGAGCTCTTAAAACAGTGTCTGGCAAATGTGTTTATTTTTATTAAGGGTCAGGCTTATATATGCAGGCCTAGGAGATAGATTTTTTTTTTTTTTTATTTGCCTTACAGACCCTACAATGGTGGATTTTTATCCACATTTTGCAGTTAGTTACATGATTTGCCCAAGGTTATACTGCTCATCGGGGGAGTTGAGAATTTAACTCGGGCTCCTAACTCTGTAAGTTGGGCTCTCTGCAAATGATCGAATATTGGCAATTTTATACATCAAATCTAAAACTAAATTGCTTCACTCCATTTGGTGCTCTGGGTTAAACTATCTGGAACAAAGTACCTTCACTTCAAAGTAATCTATAAATGAAGGGTTTAGGCTATAATAATTCTAGAGAATGTTGAAAAGTTTAGTGATCGCCCTTAGGTGAGATGAGCCAAATCGAAGGAAGCCAATGAGAATGGGAACAGCTGTTTGAAAAACATTTTTATATTAAAACTGGGAGTCCCTTTTTGAGTAAAACAGCACCAGAACACAATAAAATCTATCTCTGGAGAAAAGGCAAAACTGGTTACTGAATAATTTGGACTTTCTAACTAGCTATCACTATAGGCTTTGTGCTTAAAAGATCAAGGAAAGTAAGTATGGGCTATAAAATATAGACAAAATGTGTCATTGAAAACGCTTTCTGGAGGTGGAAAGCATGCTGACCGAGCTGGTTCAGTTTCTGGGCTTCAGTGAGCCCCCAGAGGCTCAGCCGCTTCTCTCTAGTTCTTGACTTCCTCGCGGGGAAATGAGTGGGTTGAATGAGATGACCTTTTGTGCGTCTCATCATGCTGAGTATTTTTTCCACTGAAGGAGCCATGCTACTTTACATGATGATTAGGGGTTGCTCAATGATGGGAGAGTAACAAGAATTTGGGGGAATTTCCCAAATACATGGGCACAATATATGTATGTGCGTGTGTGTGTACATAAGAGTTGTCCTGAAAGTATCCAACCATGTATGTCTCTATTTTTCATATTACATGGCTGAATACGTTCCAGAAAGCCTCCCCCCCCCACGCATATACTTGTAATACTCGAGTCACATTTGAGTTGTCCAATTACAAGAGATACAATACACAATAGTTACCAGTATATATTGAGTATTACAATTTTAATACACTTTTTCCCTTTCTTCAAATGTGTATACTTTTTGGCAACTTCTACATATATATGTATATATGTGTGTATAAATAAAACATTTGCAGCATACTTAATCAAGAAGAGATTAATATCCTTAATGTTAATACAGCATTACGTTATTAATAATAACTTTTCAAAGATTTTAAAAGTTAAAAAATGGTGACCATCTTGCTAGAAAAGTAGGTAACACCAATAACGTACAGAGGAGAATGGGCATGTTCAGGGTGGTATCGCCATAGACACAAACCAATAATTTACAAAAGAAAAAATACGCACAGTCAGAAAACAGATGGGAGAATTTTAATCTTCAGCAATCATACATGAAATGTGAATGAAAACAAGTCAAACTGGCAAATACTATACCCAGGGACGGTTGATAGTGTAATGAAATGATGGTCTCATACTTAGTTTGTGAAGTATAAATTGGTTCAGTTGGTTCAATTTTTCATCTCTTTAGTTCCAGTAATTGTACTCACATCTATCCTAAACAAATCATCATATGTTTATACCCATTTATGTTTAAAAATGTTCACGCAATGTGATTATAGTGAGAATTAGAAACAATGAAAAACCATCAGTAGGTAATTGGTTTAGGACACAATACTATGTTTGCATAAGGAAATTAAAATTATGTTTGAGGAATCTTGATTTGGTTAATGTTTATCATATAAATGTTAAATTTTAAAAAGCAAGATGCCAAACTGCATACTAAGTACGGTATTAGTTTAAAAATAATGTGAGGCACTGAAAAAAGAAACAGGAAATGGTACACTCACATTTTACAGTTTTTGGTTGTAGGTGGTAATTGGTTTTTGCTTTCTCCTTCATATCAGTGTTGCCGAAATGTTCTAACCTGTATTATGTCCTACTTTCATGATCAGAAAATAAATAGCCTAGAGAAAATGAGGGGAGAAGTTAGCCAGGATAGGGGAATCACTTTCGGTCTGTTTGGTCCAGTAAGTAAGACGGGGATGTGTTGTTCACCACAAGTCATGGTGTGGCCTTGACCAATTGATGGCTTGACTGTGTGTCAGATGGCAGTGGTGGGGGTGGGTCCCGGCTGGCGTCTGGGGGAAACCCAGGAACATGACAGCTTTCTTAATCATAGATCTTGCTTTAGAGGTTGGAGGTATCTTGGACTTGGTGGACGTCCAAGATGTCAGGCAGATATTATCACAAGTAAGACAAAGAGCGTCTTTAAACCTAAGGAGAAAACTTAAAATCCTAAAAGAGAAACTTCATTGACCTCTTACCTTTTCAAACAAAAAGACACCCCACCCCACCCCTAGGGCAGAGGGTCTCCCTCACTCTCCTTTGATTTACGGTCTGGTTTCCTGTAGGTAATCCATTTTCACTCTTGAGTTTCTTTTCTTTTAAGTTGTTTTCATTATGACTTTTTGGTCTTTTGCAAAGAGCTAATTCTGCAGAATTAGGGCAGGAGGACCAAGGGAAGTCAGTGAACATAAAACTATCAGCTAGGAAGTGAAGAAGTTCAGTAATCTCAAAGCAATGTGAACAGCATGCGTTGGCTGGAATATTTTTTTGGTGCAGGAATGGATAGCGATGTCTCCACTGCATGGCACAGTCTGTACTCGAAGCCTAAGACTTTCTTCTACAACTTGTCTGGAGAGCCTTTCCTAGGGCTGTGGCTTCTCCTCCTCCAGTTCCCTCCATCGGGATACAGTCTCTAAGCCTTTGCACTGTCATCCTTTTGTCACTTGCTTCAAATACTTGAAAAAGTCACTATAGCATAACGTGTACTTTTTTTTTTTTTGATGATACTTTTCTGCATTTTCTCTATAACTAGAGAGGGAGAATGAAACTGCAGATTAGACAAAACGCAGTAGGAAACAGAAGACTCCACCCTCTAAAACTTTGAGCGCATACAGTTTTAGAATAAATTAATACAATGCGGTGTACTCATCACTTCAACCGCTCTCATCCCTTCCCCAATCTTGTTTCCTCCATCACCTCTACTTCTTGTTCTTCTTGTTTTCTGGAATAATATAAAATAAACCCCAGACGTCCTATTTTATTAAACACTTAATACGTTTCATCAAAACATCAACATCTCTAACACATAAAGACCTTAAAAATCTGATGATCACTTAACAAGATTAGCAGTTGTTCCTTAATGTCATCTAATTTGAAATATCCAAATTTCTCTGAATATTTTACAAAAAATCTAAAAAGGACTTTTAGAACTCTCTTCCAAGTAAGAAGAAGGAGGAGATGGGCTTGGGGCTAAAGATACTGCGGTCAGCGAAGAGAGCTGAGGCCAAACTGCTCAGCTCTGCTTATCTCCTTTCCAGGAAGGAGAGGATGAAGCGGAAGTTGGAGAAAGCCCTTCTAGGAATTACAAACAAATTCAGCTGTCCAGACCCAGAACATTTTTATCAAAGACACTGATGGGGGTTCACGGAAATTCTCTTTAGCTTCAAGGGACCAGCTCAGCCTTTTTTCCTTCTAAGCCAAAGCTAAAAAGATATACAAAGCACTTCTTCAAAATTGCACAAACAACACATACTTACTGTAAACATATTTTTTCTTTTTGTTTTTAACTCTTTTATTTATTTTAATTTTTTTTTTGCAGTTTTTGGCCGGGGCTGGGTTTGAACCTGCCACCTCTGGTATATGGGACCAGTGCCTTACTCCTTTGAGCCACAGGTGCCACCCTGTAAACATATTTTTAAATGCACATCAACAAAGAGAAGAAAATTAGAATCATCTATAATCCCAGGACCCAGAAACAAGGCACTTTAATATTAGCTTGTAGTATAGCTCTGGGATCATCCTGTATATGCCGATTTGAAACCTGCTTTCTCCCCCACTTAGCTCAGGAGACCTCTTCCTGTGTCAGTTAAGAGATTTATACATTGTTATTTTATTTATTTAATTTTATTTTGAAGCAGAGCCTCACTCTGTCACCTTGGGTAGAGTGCCATGGCATCATAGTTCACAACAACCTCAAACTCCTGAACTCAAGCCATCCTCCTGCCTTAGCCTCTTTAGTAGCTGGGACTATAGGTGTGCACCACCGTGCCTGGCTCATTTTGCTATTGTTTAGTAGAAATGGGGTCTTGCTTTTGCTCAGGCTAGTCTTGAACTGTTGAGCTTGAGTAATCCACCTGCTTTGGCCTGGGATTACAGGCGTGAGCCACCATGCCCAGTCTACACACTTATTTTATTTATTTATTTATTATTATTATTTTTTTTTGAGACAAAGTCTCACTATGTTGCCCTCTGTAGAGTGCTATGGCATTACAGCTCACAGGAACCTCTAACTCTTGTGCTTAAGCTATTCTCTTGCCTCAGACTTCCAAGTAGCTGGGACTATAAGCGCCCACCACAACACCCAGATATTTTTTTGTTGCAGTTGTCATTGTTGTTTAGCAGGCCCAGGCCGGGTTTGAACCAGCCAGCCCATGTGTATGTGGTCAGTGCCCTAGCTGCTGAACTACAGGCGCTGAGCCCCTACACTGTTATTTTAAAGAATCTCAATCATAGGAACAAACTGATTTGTCCAAGATCCGTCTATTCTTAGATAATTTCTCTGTTGTTGTAAATAACAGAAAAGAACTAGTTTGTAGCTAAATAATTCATGTCAACATTTGCGGGGGTGTAAGACCATCCTTGCTGTCCCCACTTCTTCGCACTAATCTGGGAAGGGACAACCTTGTCCTATGGCCACAGCCCCCTGGCGCCCTGAGAGCTCTCCGGCCAGCTGTCAGCAGGCGCCCAGGTGGGAAACACTCCTCTTCATGGGTGTCACTGACCTGTCACTTTCCTCCAGCGATTCCTGTATTTGCCTCTCTCCCAGCCGCCCAGGCCTGCAGCCTCGGAATTATCTCAGTTTAGGCCTGGGCCTCAGTTCCGCCTTCTGGAGGTTGCTGGGGCTCTTCTTGCTTGTCTCACAGCAGACACAGCCATCCTTGTTCCCGTCTCCGTATTACTGCAGGAGCCTCCCAACGTGCCACTCTGCTCCTTCTCCCCTGCATTTCAGCCTACCCTGCCACAAGAATGAGCCACGCGTCTCCCACTCTGGACTCAGCCTTTTAGCCCATGCAGACAGCTCACCATCCTTTCAGGAGCCCCAGGGGTTTTTCGCTCATGGGTCATGTTTCTGTTTCTCTTTCACCTCTGCTCATCTCCAGCTGGGCCACGTGCTAGTATCATGGCCTTCACAAAGCCTTGATTACTGCCTGTTGCAAGCAGCATTTCCCTCTTTGCGGGCTCTTTTATTTGTTCCTCCCTTAGATACTTGCTGAAGTTTATGTCTTTTGTCACCAGCAGACTTCAAATTTCTTGAGGACCGGGATTGTGTCTTCTTTAACTTAACTTCATTGTGTGGCCTGACGCCTGATGCCGAGTAGCGCTCAAAAAAGCCTAGTGAACGGGTAATATTTAAGTAGAAGAGAATGGATTGGTAGCAGGTTTATGTGTCAAAGACCCAGGAATTTTAACGGGCTGTGGGGTGACCTGGAGCTAGCAGTATGCTGTGGATACTGACAACCCCAGGGCAATCTTGGGGTGCCTCTCATAACTCTTCCCAGTGGCTTCCCCCTGCTCCCCACCAAGCATGCCAGGCAGCCTCCCTGAACAACTTTCTACTTCCCAAAACCGAACCTATCCTTTCATGCCCCTGGGCCTTTGCACGTGCTTTCCCACCCCCACCCCTGAATCCTTTCTTCTCCTTTGCTTGTCAAAATCTTATTCCTCCTACAGATGAGTATCACCTTTTAAATTCAGGGTTCCTTAATCACCACTCCTGTCTCTCATCTCCAGAAAATTCATTGCTCCTCTTCTGGATATTTAGTACTATTCATACCACCGTCATCAGAGCAGCTACCATAGGCTAGTGCCTATTTTTTTCCAGGCACTGTTTTAGGCTCATGATATATGGTTGCTCACAGTACTCTTTTAATAAGCCTTCAAGGTAAATGATAATAATGGTAAATATTTCTGTAGTTCTCATTCTGTGCCCAGTGCCATTCGACATTCTTTACATGCACTACACATTTAATTCAGTACAGCAAGCTTGTAAAGTAGGAACTGTTATTACTGCATACTTATAGATGAGGAAGAGAGGCTTATCATGGTTATGTAACTTTCATGAGATCCCACAGCCAGCAGTTGGTGGGGCTGAAAGGCAGAGTTGATGCTGTAATCACTATGCCACACTGTCTTTGTGGTTAAAGGAGCTGAAGCTCAGAGAGGTGAAGTCATTGGCTCAAAGTCACACAGTTAGTGGCAAACATTAGAGTTAAACCTGAGCCTGCCCGACCCTCCTTCTTACTTTGCACTGGCTTTCTGTTTATAGCAGAAGCCAGCACACTTTTTATGAAAAAGACAAGATTGAAAATATTTTAGGTTTGTTGAGCCATGAAGTTTCTGCAGCAACTTTGCACTTTTGCCAGAAAGCAGCCATAGATAATATGTACAAGAAGGAGCATGACCATCCTCTAATATGATGCTACTTATAGACAATGAAATTTTGAGTTTTTATAATTTGTGCATTATAAAATTCTTTTCTTTTGATTTTTTTCCAGCCATCAATATATGTAAAAACTGTTTTTAATTTGTGGGCCATACAAAAACAGGTATTGGAGTGGATTTGGCCCACGGGTGGGCCTTAGTTTGACAATCTTGCTTTACAGCACTGTGACATCCTAGAATTAGAGATGCATGATTGATGGGTCCCTTTGCGCACTCTCTCCTTAAATAATTCAGCTCCAGCTCCAAACATGCATACCCAACCAAGAAAACATGAGACCTTCAGTAAATGAGAGTCACATTCCTTAGAAAGAAGTTCATAGACCGTGTAGCTGTCCTGGAGTTGCCCCTTGGGGGTTATACCTTCAACTCCAAGCAGTTTTTCAGAGCATTCCATCTTTTTCCATCACTTTAGTTTTGAGATGAGGTACTAGCATCCCTTAAGGGCACTCTAGACCGTCACCTAGGTGGCTAGCTTTGTATTTGACTCTGAACTTGGACCATGAGCCCATAGTTCCTGGATTGTGTTCCTGAGAGAGGAAGAGACTAGTCAGGGCAGGGCTACTGGAACCGGAGAGGAGAAGCCTGGAGGTCACAGGGGTAGGGTGCAGAGAGGCTTCTAGATAATGGGGTGACTCAGGGCTTGGGGGCCCTGTTTGTTTTAATTCAACTATGCAGGGGCTAAATGGGCTTCAGGTTTACAAATGTAATCACTGTGGGATCTTGACTCTGGGAACGTTTGTTAAACGTTGTAAGCCAGCATCTTACAAACAAACTTCCAGGACAAAATCTGTTTTGAACAGAGATGATCTGTGTATAAAAATGCACGGACTTAAAAGTGATTTCCTTTTGTGATTTTTGAGGGGGAATTTAATGATTATTTGTAGCAATTAGCAACATGCTAGGGCAATGTTTCTCAGCCTTTTTATCTCGCTGCACACTTGAACCTGTAGTTAGACCTCTATGGCATACTTAAATTATGAAGATCAAAAAAAGAATTTAAAAAAGGGATCTACTTACTGTGCTTTGAACTTCTTTTGAAAATATTTTCTTTGTTGTTGTTGTTTTTGAGATAGAGCCTCAAGCTTTCACCCTGGGTAGAGTGCCATGGCATCACAGCTCACAACAATCTCTTACTCCTGGGCTCAAGCGATTCTCCTGCCTCCACCTCCCAAGTAGCTGGGACTATAGGCACCCGCCACAATGCTGGGCTATTTTTTGGTTGTAGCTGCCATTGTTGTTTGGCAATCCGGGGTGGATTCGAACCTACCAGCTCAGCTGTATGTGGCTGGCACCTTAGCTGCTTGAGCCACAGGTGCCAAGCCTGAAAATAATTTAATTGATGATCTTTATAAATTTTCAAGATCCTCTCATGGCACACCAGTTGAAAATAACTGCACTTGGCTGCGTGCAGTGGCTCATGCTTGTAACCCCAGCACTCTGGGAGGCTGAGGCGGGCAGATCGCCTGAGGTCACAAGTTCGAGACTGGCCTGAGCTAGAGTGAGACTCTGTCTCTAAAAATAGCCAGGCATTGTGGCCGGCGCCTGTAGTCCCAGCTACTCCAGGGGTCGAGGCAAGAGAATCGCTTGAGCCCAGGAGTTTGAGGTTGCTGTGAGCTACATCCCAGGAGTCCAAGGTTGCTGTGAGCTATGATGCCACAGTACTCTAAAAGGGGCTACTAAGTGAGACTCTGTCTCAAAAATAAAAAAAAAGAAAATCACTGCACTAGGGGAATTATTAAAGTAGGACTGGGAATTAATGAATTGAACTCTTGCAAGATGAAACTTGACAAAATACCACTTGAGAAGATGAAACCTTACCTTTTAAGATACTTCTTATTGAAGTTTAATTTACCAACAGAAAAAGGGAGCATATTGCACACAGCTTGAGAAATTTTTACATACTAAACTTACCTGTGGAACTGCATCCAGATCAGGAAACAACAGACCTCTTTTAAACTATCAAGAACTGATTTATTTGCCATGGGAAGACGACGGGAACGGGAACTTGGTTGAAGGGATCTCTTTATTGAGATGCCTTTGAGACGGCCGATGAAAATTATGGTATGTGGGTGTCCCTCAGAGCTGCCGTTGCTTTGGAGTAAGACTCTACTTGGGCTCACTTTGCTTCTGCCATTCCTGCCTGTGTGGTTCCGGGCAAGATTCCCAACCTCCTGAATGCTCTGCAGTTGTGACCCAGTAGTCTCTTGCTCACTATTGCGTCCTTAGGACCCATCACAGTGCCTCACACACAGGATACCCTAAACAAAAAAAGTATTAAATGAATAAAACAGCTAATCAATATTATGTGCAAAGTACTTAGTACAGTATCTGGAAGAGGAAAAGTCACAAAGTGACCCACTGACCAAGTAATGCCGTTTGTCAACATATCCCTCACGAAAATCATCCCGCACAGAAGTAACTTATCTATCTGCATATATATAACTATATCTAATAGATAAATATACACACATACATGCACATATACATATACATACCTACACATACGTATGTGTGGACTTCAAAAAGTTCATGGAAAATGGAATTAAGAGATAACGTTAAAAAATATTTACTTTTCAACATAAACTCCACCAAGTCCAAGACACTTTTGTAAGTGCTGACAGTGGCCATGTAGTCCATCCCTAAAGAACTAAGCATACTGGGAATTTAACCATGTCAACATGGTCTTTTCTAGATTATTGATGGAAGAAGAATGGGTGCCCTTTACGGATTTTTCTTTTTAAGATTAGGAAACAAAAAGATGTCAGAAGGAGCCAAATCAGGGCTCAAAGGTGGATGCTTAATGGCTTCCCATAGAAACTCTTGCAAAATCTTCCTTTTTGAGGAGAGGAATGAGCAGGAGCTTTGCCGTGGTGGAGAAGGGCTCTCTGAGGAGGCTTTAAGCTTTGGCTGACTTTATCAAAACACTCTCATAATAAACAGATGTTCTCATTCTTTGGCCCTCTAGAAAGACAGCAAACAAAATGCCTTGAGCATCCCCAAACCTGTTGCCATGACTTTGCTCTTGACCAGTTGGCTTCTGCTTTGACGGGACCATCGCCCCCTCTCCGTAGCTATTGCTCTGGTTGTGCTTTGTCTTCAGGATTGTACCGATAAAGCCAGGTTCCTTCTCCTGTTACAGTTCTTCAAAGAAATGTTTCAGGATCTAGGTCCCACTTGTTTAAAATTTTCATTGAAAGCTCTGCTCTTCTCTGATCTCAGTGCAGTGGTTTGGCACCCATCAAGTGAAAAGTTGCTCAGCTTTAATTTTTCGGTGACAATTGTGGAAGCTGAACTACCTGAGATATAGGTTAGTATTTCTGCTGGTATCCTTGCTTCTCTTTATTTAGGGTAAAAATATGAAGTTTTTCCTCATAAATTGAGGTGGATGGTCTGCCACTATAGACTTAATCTTCAAAACTGTTTCAACCTTTCTTTTCTTTTCTTTTTTTTTTTTGAGGCAGAGTCTCAGTCTGTCACCCAGACTGGAATACGGTGTTGTCATCACAGCTCACAGCAGCTTCAAACTCCTATCCTCAAAAGATCTTCCTGCCTCAGCCTCCAGAGTCCTTGGGACTACAGGCCTGTGCCACCATGCCTGGCTGATTTTTCAATTTTTTTTGTAGAGATGAGATAGGGTCTTACTCTTGCTTAAGCTGGTCTCAAACTCCTGACCTCAAGTGATTCTTCTGCCTTGGACTTCTAAAGAGCTAGGATTAAAGGTGTGAGCCACCAAGCCCGCCTTAGCTCTTCCTAAAATGAGTTATGCATTCATACACCGATGATTTCTTTGGGGGCATTGTTCCCCTAAACCTTTTGTAAATCTTCAGTGATTTCACCATTTTTCCATCCACGCTTCATCATAAATTTGATGTTAGTTTTTGCTTCAGTTTTTGAAGAATTCATGTTGCTCCAATGGGAGCTCTTTTCAAACTGATGTCTTATTTACCTTAGTGTCTCAAACTAGATCCTGTTCAGACATGTTATACCAAGTTAGTACATGTCTATTTTAGTGGAAAAAAAATTTGAAATCCATGCATAGTTTTTCATAATATGCCTTTCCCACGAACTTTTAGAAGACCCTCCGTATATCCTTAGTTATAGTGAAATACTGGAACTCATTCAAAGACAATGCCAGCAGCGAGGAATAGCTGTGCAGTTATGAATTGCTGAAACAATGAAAAGCTATTTAGCTAAAACCCGACAAGCATGTAGACTATGTTAAACTAAAAGAAATTTTAAAATCTGAAAAAATGTTTAGAAGATATGCACAGGTATATATTTATTATATATGAAAACTGAGTAAGAATTTGGAATGACAGTTTAGAGATGGCTATGCTTTTTCTCTATTAATTTGCCTAAGATATTTTCTAATTTCTTCCCTTTCCCTCCACAAGAAAAATAAACAAAAACAAGGCTCCCAGCTCCCCTTGCTAGTTGGGGAGCCCCCGTGGGCTCACCCATCCCAAGCAAGATTTGGCCTTGCTGTGACATCCCTGGGAAGCTGTGAAGGGGCTACTGACGGAAGGCGCTGGCTGGATGGGGGTTGCTGAGGAGATGGTGACTTCTGGTCATCTCAATGTATTAGGTTCAGGACAGAATCAATTTCCTTAATGAACAAATTGGCTGCTGCCAGCACAGGCACTTTGTTCAAAGGTCTTTGAGGAGGATGACAGTTAGATGTATTCTCTGTTATTGATAGGCCGTCCCTGGCTGACGCTTGCCTTGCATTCCCGTTTTTAAAAAAAGATAACTGCAGATTCCATGAGCGTTCTGTAGTCGGCTGCCTCCCCCAAAGGCCAGCTAAACCCAAACCTGCCATAATAATAATTAGTTCCTAGTTGTCATGATTTCTCCTCAGTTTTATATTATGCTCGTATTGTTTTAAAGGGACTTTCTCACAAAACCAACAAGACAGCATTTCTAAATGTGCCTGGTATTGTGAAAATAACAAGCACAAATCACTGCCGTGTTGCTGTCATTTCTACCTGATCCTTGTGAGTGTCCTGGGAAGGAGGGAGGGCAGATCTCACCCAATGAGGGCTACACCCCGGAAGGCCAGCCAGTGCAGCAGAAACTGAGGATTTCTACCAGAAATGTACCTGGAGGGCATCATGGGACTCGTCCAGGGCCCTGACCTAGCAGGGGTGGCCTGGAGGGCTTTCAAAAAGGGGTGGAAGTTGGGGATTGAGCCAGGGGCAGGTCTTTCGAGGCAAATGGAGTAGTCTGGAGTGCGTGTGGGAAGGTTTCACTGACGGAATGGGTGACTGTCAGCATGGCCACCAGATCTGATGCTAACGTGAAATGATGTTTTCCTCCTGGACAGCCCTCAGTCATCCAGAGGAGAAAATGGATTAGGAGACCTCATTCTTCCCTAATGTTCACCTTCGTCCCATTGCCAGAGCAGGCAGAGGGCCCAACACTGGCTTGTACATGAACCCCCCTTCTCTCCTCGGTCTCTCTCTGTGTGAACCGTGGAGGCCTGTTGAAGGTGCCCTTGCTATGTAAATGGTGCAAAAAGGAAAAAGGGCAAGAGCAACCAAATGATGGAGACCTTGTAGGTTCTGGGGCTGAAGGTTCATTAATTCCTCTCTGATCCAAGCCCAGCCCAGGGGGTGACAGAGCGTTGTCACCCACGATGCTATGCAAGACACTCACAGCCTCTCTTCTGTATGAAGGACAGATACTTGGGCACCCTTGCCTGTGAAATGCCACTGAAAACTCACTTTTACTTTTCACCTAGAAGCCCTTTTAGGGAGGATTTCTCCCTTGAGAAGAAATTCCACTGAAATCAAGCCCATCAACCTTATACACAGACACGAATCACAGCCTCTCATTCTCAGGCACATGTGACCTGCTCGGAAGATAATCTGTCATGTCTATATAGGGTATTGCTCTGACCTGGACTGGGCTCCTCCCCTGACCCCTCTTCTTCCCTCCCAGCTCCTCCTCCTGCTGGAGGCTACGTGTGTCCCAAGGCTTAGCATCCATCTTTACTGCTGGGGAATAAGGCGGTGGTTTATGTTGTATTCACTGTGGCAGATAATAAACATAATAAAGATTTCCCCTTTAGTTTCAGTTGTAATAGAACCACGAAGAAAGTTAATCTTATCTAACTACAGTAGAACCCCCATAGTTGATTGCCTCCTTGCATTGACTACCTCCTTAAGTTGACCTAATTTTCATTGACCAGACATGCACCATATGTACGTATCAGTACAGTAGGCCTAACTCCCTATATTGACAGGTTCGTGATGGTCTCTTGGGTGGTCAACTCACAGAGGTTCTACTGGACTGTATAGTTTAGGAAGCAGACTCTGAGAGCTGACTTGATGTGCTCCCTGGGGCCAGCACTGGCTGGCACATGAAGGTCCCTTGATTGAACAGAGCCTTTTTCTCCAGTCTCACTCTTTGGGGCTCTCTGGGTGGCAAAGCTCAAACAGGCATTTGTTTGTTCACATAATACTTTTGTTAGTTTTGTTATATTTTTAAAATTTCAATTAAAAAAAAGATGTATTTTTTTTGAGACAAGTTCTCTCTTTATCACCCTGATTAGAGTGTCATAGGATCATTATAGTTCACAGCAACCTCAGACTCCTAGGATCAAGCAATCCGCCTGCCTCAGCTTCCCGAGTAGCTGGAACTACAGGGATCCATCACCATGCCCAGCTAATTTTTTTATTTTTTGTAGAGACGGGGTCTGCCCTCACTCAGGGTGGTCTTGAACTTTTGGCCTCAAGCAATTCTCCCACCTTCGCCTCCCAAAGTGCTAGGATTACAGGTGTGAGCCACTGCATCCAGCCAACATTTTTATTTTTATGATACAAAAAGAAATCTCTCTCTCTTTTTTGTTTTTGTAGATTGAGATCAGAGCACCCTTTGTTGGAGAAACTTCTTTTAGTGCTACTTCAAATTCCCCACTTATAATGAGTAATTGTTTATCATTATGTTTAGTAATTATTATTTAACAATGTTACACATATTAGTAGGGACTATATTGTGTGGTTACTATGTATATATGGTATGTTTTCAGTATGTCCTCTGCTAACGATTTTATATATCTACACATGCTCTTAATACTCTCAAGAACCCTGTGATTCTGTGATATAGACATTATTACATTAATTTTACAGAGGAGGAAACTCTCTGTATAACCCTCTCTGTAAAATTATTACATTAGGGAATTTAAGAGAATCTTCTAAGGTCATCACACAAGGTAGTTGGTTGCTCAGCTCAGACATAGTTCCGGGTCTACCCAACCATAAAGCCTGTGTTCTTAACAATTATGCCTCTTCGACTTCCTTTTATAGATATTCACTCTGGAAATTTGGTGTTAGCTCAATCAATTTATTAAAAAGGTTTCATTTAAATTAGCAAAAGCCTGACACATTCACATTTTCCTTAACTCTGGTCCTGCTCCCTTGGGGTCAAGATAAAACTGAAGCCTGGACACAGTGGCTCATACCTGTAATCCCAGGGCTTTGGAAATCCAAGGCAGGAAGATCGTTTGAGGCCAGAAACTTGAGACCAGTCTGAGCAAGAGTGAGACCCCTATCTTTACAAAAAATAGAAAAATTAGCTGGGCATGGCGGTGGGCACCTGTAGTCTCAGCTACTTAGGCGGTTGAAGCAGGAGGATCATTTGAGCCCAGGAGTTTAAGGTTATGATGAGCTATGATCTAGCCTGGGTGACAGAATAAGACCCTGTCTCATAAAAACAAAACAAAACCTCCTTAAAAAGTCTTAAGAGGTCTTGGCTCTGGACTAGGTCACAAATATATGTTTATATATAAGTGGTCCTCTGGTCTAAGCAACAACTGAGATGCTATAGATCTCCTGAGGAGTTCTTCCACAAAGGTCTGGTGACAAAGGGGGTCTAGAACCATCATGCTGAGAGTAACCCGGTGTGAAGTCTTCAGAAAGGGTCCAGGCAAACATTTGGCATCCCATGTCTACGCTACGGACATTCAAGTTGGGGTATTTTTGTTTTATTTTGTTTAGCAGGCCTGGGTCACCAGCCCTGGTACATGTGGCCGGCACCCTAACCACTGAGCTATGGTGCCCAGCTGATCTGGAGTATTTTAAATGCATAGTAATGGAAATAGGTAACTTGATGTCTCTCTGTAATTCCTGTATGCCAAACTCTCAACCTGCTGAATCCTTATAATAATCATATGAGGAAAGTGTTTTTCTTATCTTCATTTTTGTGAGGAAACAAGGAAACAAAGACTCAGAGAGGTTAAGTAATTTGGCCAAGGTAACCCAGCTTACTTATGTTTAAAAACACGAATATGTGAAAATCATGTGAATTATTTATTTAACTGGCTCATTTGCAAAGGATATTAGGTATAACTAAACTAGTGGGTTGACAAGAGTAAAAATGACTTGGAAGGGAATGTCAGGATTTAGGATTGAGTTTTAAAAATTAATTAGGAATGATTTTTAAAAATTATGTTTCTGTAGGTTTGTTTACTTTTATCACTTTGCATGTCATGTGTTGGGAAGATGACCAGCAGGTGGTTATAGGCCAAATGGAATTAATGACCTTTACTCTGAATTTTGTTCTGAAGATAATTCCTTTGAAGCAGGGGGTGGCCCTGTGATAACGCACCTTGGCAGACGGGACAGGGTCTGTGTGATGACAGAGGTCTCTCACCTGCACTGAATGAGAATTTATTTGGCCTTTTCTTGAAAATCAGATTCTGTCACATTTATGCAGTCGTGTTTTAGTGACAGACATGGAATATCATTGCTTTCAAGCAAGTTATTCTGTTTAACCAGAGGCCTAGCAGAGTTCCTGATATGCGGGTGGCCATGCAAAAACGTTAAAGAAATAATTCAGTCCTCACAACATCTCTGAGAAGCGGTTTCTAAGTTTATCACAATCTTGCAGATGTGTAAGCTGAGGCGTGGAGTCTAAGCCATGTGCTCAAAGCCACACTGTTACGTAAGTGATGGAGCCTAAGCTCAGACTCAGATGACCCCCAGGCCCGTCCCTGGCAATGATAGCCAGATTTGGACAAAACTCCAGGAGGAAAAATCATAGCAAATTTTTGGAGTTCTGATGATTTCTTTTCTTCTCCCTCAACACATATTCCCCCATCAACCAAAGACTGAGTGATTGATCAGTAAATGAAAGGAAATTCATATCGTGTCTGCCACTTCTTACACTTCCCTTTTTGCAGTTCCCAAGGTCGGGGGAACCCACTGTAAGAGGGGAGAGTGCTCTCAGCTCCCCCTTCCCCACTTTGGAGCAGACGCCTGGAAACATCTCGTTCACACAGCAGGTGCTACTGAGGTCTTTTTCATGTTGTGATCAGAGAAGTTGCTTGTATTTTTATCACTAGGCTGATTTAAAATCAGCTTCCGCTTCTTGACCAGGAGGCGTTGTGGGGGAGAGGGTGTTGGGAGGGGCAGAGACAGAGCTTTCTTTGCGGAGGGGGAAGAGTGGAGTTGTACAAAAGGGTCTGATGGCCATGCCGAAATCAGCCCACATTTAATCAGCTTGTCAACCAGCAAGCTCCTCATCATCAAAAAAGGCAAAAAAGAAAGGCTCACTTTCCTTCCTCTCTTTCTGTTTCAGTTGAAGACTCAGCTTTGAGGTTTTCGAAGTAGCTGGTGCACGTCTTTCAGATGGATGTGGAGAAGTAACAGTCCCCCAGCTGGGGGCAGAGGTCCTGTAAACTCACACCTACCTGGCTGTCATTCCCCTCGCTGAATGGCACTTGCTGCAGCAGCCCACTGAGGGCTCTTTTCCTTGGGATTCTAGGACTTGTGAGTGGGACGCTGGGCTGGGAAGAAGATGCTGAGCTCCATCAAGTGTGTGTTGGTGGGCGACTCCGCTGTGGGGAAGACCTCTCTGCTGGTGCGCTTCACCTCCGAGACCTTCCCGGAGGCCTACAAGCCCACAGTGTATGAGAACACTGGGGTGGACGTCTTCATGGATGGCATCCAGATCAGCCTGGGCCTCTGGGACACGGCCGGCAACGATGCCTTCAGGAGCATCCGTCCTCTGTCCTACCAGCAGGCAGACGTGGTGCTGATGTGCTACTCTGTGGCAAACCACAACTCGTTCCTGAACTTGAAGAACAAGTGGATTGGTGAAATTAGGAGCAACTTGCCCTGTACCCCGGTGCTGGTGGTGGCAACCCAGACTGACCAGCGGGAGATGGGGCCCCACAGGGCTGCCTGTGTCAATGCCATTGAAGGGAAGAGACTGGCCCAGGATGTGAGAGCCAAGGGCTACTTGGAGTGCTCAGCCCTGAGCAACCGGGGCGTGCAGCAGGTATTTGAGTGTGCCGTCCGGACTGCCGTCAACCAGGCCAGGAGACGGAACAGAAGGAGGCTCTTCTCCATTAATGAATGCAAGATCCTCTAGGCCCCAAGAGACTTTCACCCAACTCTTAGGTACTCACCCCAAGATGAACGGGGAGAGGAAGCGTGGACAAGCTAGGAGGAGTCAGTGCTCTTTCTGGTGCAACTTGAACAGCGTTTCCTTTTGGATACAGTTATTGACAAGGCTTGGCCACACTCTACAGAGGAACTCCTTCCCCTGTCCAATTAGAAAATTACTTGGGAAGCTGTAATGAATATTCCATCTTCATTTAAAAAATAAAATAGTCCATGGGGGTGGTGGTGTGCACCTGTAGTCCTAGCTACTTCAGAGACTGAGGCAGCAAGATTGCTTGAGCCCAGGAGTTTGACATTGCTGTGAGCTATGGTGCTGTCACTGCACTCTAGCCTGGGCGACAAAAGGAGACCCTATCTCAAAATAAACAAACAGATTAAAATGAGTTCCATAATTTTGGACAACAAAGTGACTTCTCCAAAGAATTTCATATTTAAAGACACATTTTATTTAAATAATAACAAAATGTATTGCTCTTGTATATATAATTAGTTTTCACACTTGGAAAATCTTTTCCTACATTTCCTCAAAAACACAAACTGCTGTATGTGTAAAAGAACCTCGTGGGTCTCTGCCATGTGTTTGTAGTGTCATTATTTTTGTCTGAATAGTAATTTTGTTGAAACCACTTGCCTGCTGGATTTCACTAAGTAATCAGATTTTAAAACAACCGTAAACTGATCCCTTGCAATTCATTTCTGACCTACCTGTTATTCAGAGTTGTATATAAAATACAGTTCCGTAAAATAGTTTAATACTGCCTAATGCCTTTAAAGTTATCACTGTATTTCCCTGTAATTATAAAAAAGTATTTATTCATGATATTACCTTTCACTTAAAGAACTCCAACTATGCACTAAGTATCACTTTCTCATTCACCAAGACAGATTGAAGCAGCGTCTCTCGGGTAAGCAATCAGACTGCTCCGAGGAATAGCCACAGAACTTGGAGCACAAGTGAGGCGTCTCTTTTACATCTGGAACTTCTCCTTGTCTCTTTCTGACATGGTGGTTCCTCTCTTGCTGGAATCTTGTGACACAGAGGAGCCTCAAAGTACTGTGTGATGGTAAATTTGACACGGAAGGGAAAACAGGTAGAATTGGTAGCCTTTACGATTTCATGAGTGTGAATCACTGGGATGAAAAAGAATCCCAAATTCTGAGCACAGGGAATAGGAAAGTCATATAGTAATTGCTCAGATAATAAAATTCTCAGGGAAAATTCTGAATAAACAGGGACACACCCCATCCAACCCCATTCTGTCTACTGGATCAATGTTCAAGCTGAGAACAGAGGACGATGCGAGTTGAGGGAGAAAGTTGCTAGTAAGGCTGGCACCCACATACATCATTTACTACTCCAATCAAGGAACACTTAGAAACACGGAACCACATTTGTGAAAGTACATCACTTGGGGGGGGGGGGGGCAATGTGTCCATTGCACACAAAAGATAAGGCAGTGGCATAAATGATTGTGATTAGAATTATGTTGCTATAGACAAAGCAATTTTTCTGTTTCCGTGTGGGATCAATTCCTCATGTCTATAATCAGCGTGCAGACCAGATTTGTGCTCACCTCCACACTGCTTTCTCCTTCTGATCTCTCTTCTCCCATTCACGGCCAGTGAAAGGCCTGGGCCCCGGGTCTTAGTCTCTGCTGGGAGAGCTCTGATGGTACCTCAGCCCTCCAGTCCCAGGCTTGTCCTTGCCTCTTTGTCACCAGCATCCATCCCTTGACTCGAGAGTCCCTAGCTCTAGACCTCAGCATAAGGTGTCCTGAAGGTTAGGGGCTTGAAGGCTGACCAGGCCAGGATTGGTGGGCGTGGGGAGAAGATGGGCACTCCTGTCCTATGATGGATCTCCCATCTTCTTCCTCCCCTCCCCACAGGGTCTTAAATAACAAATACAGATCTTCAAGGCTAGTCTTTGTGTGGGAGGTATTTCATTCAGTAAGAATGAATTTCTGTTCACTAAAGTTGGCTGTCTTTCAAGTTTTTCTTTCTTTCTCGTTAAGGAGAGATGGGGGGTTGTCTGAAAGGGGGAAGGGCCCAGGAACCTGATTCTAAGTGAGGAAAGAGGAGGTGGTTTTTTGGTGGAAGTGGAGGAGGAAGGAATGTCAGAAAGGGCAGAGTCAGAAAGGACAGCCTTTGCTGTCACCTAGGCAGGAAGCCACACATGAGACCTCTCCTGTTGGCAGGAGCCAAGCTCAACGGCTCCCTGTGGGAACCCTCAGTGCTGAGACCAGTAATCTGTGTGCAAAACTTCCCCGGGGCTGGAAGTTGGCAGGAATGGCGCTGATCAACATGTCTCTCCTGCCAAACCCCAGTGATCCCAGGGTCCAGCACAGGGAAGGAAATGTGGCCAAAGTTATGCTGAGTTGACTTGGAGAGAGGAAGACAGGAATAGGGCCTCCCTGTGGCAAAGTGGGTATGGGCATTGCAGACCCTCACCAGCTGGGCAGGTGAAAATAGGCCATCTTGATGGAGTTCACCTATTGGATGTCTTTTGATTGAGCAAATATTTATTTCTGCCTGCCTAGATCCAGACATATGTTTCTTACATTTCAAAACTTATAGTACCATTTTGTTGACTATTATATGTCTATTCTTAACTATTCCAAATAGCAACATTAAATATGCTGTTGTTGACATTAAAGAGTTGATTTGAGTGCTTGTCTCAGTCAGTCTGGGCTGCTGTGGTGGAATACCACCGACTGGGTGGCTTAAACCGCAGAAACTTATTCTCGTGGTTCTGGAGACTGGAAAGTCCAAGCTTAGGCCCAGTTGGTTGGCTTCTGCTGAGAGCCTTGTGCCTGCTTTGCCGTGGCGGTCTTCCTGCTGCATTTTCAAGTGGAAGAGAAAGACCTAATCACCTCCCAAAGCCCCCACTTCCAAATACCATCCATTGGAGATTAGGCTTTGACATTTCAGAATTTGGGGGGGAACACAAACATTCTGTCCATAGCAATGTTATTCTGTCTTACTGTTTGCTGACTGGTTACATGGGCAGCAGAATCAAATGTGATGAAATTAGGCCAAGCGATTAGAGAGCTGGCAACTGTCTAAGAGTTAAAGCTTGTTCAGTGTCCCAGACGTGCTGGGCAAGTGTGAAGCACTTAGCCTTATATCACCACATGTGTAGAGGGTCACACATGAGGAAACTGAGGGTCAGCTTGTGGACAGGACAAGTCCAAGCCCGTGTGGCAGGTGAGAGGCACCACCAGGAATCGTTGAGCTGGTCTGGGCGACTCCAAAGCTCTGCTCAACACCACTCTGCCCCATTTCCGCCCAGGGCCCCTTGACTGATGGCTTTGCCACTTCCGACCCTGGTAGTTTGCAGGCCCCTCCTCCACCAGTCAAGTGGCCTAAATTTAAAGAATTATTTCTAAATAAGGTATTCCAAATCCGATCTTAGTTTTCCCCTTTTATTTTTCTTTTCGACAATATGAACAGGACCCACCTAAGTCAGCAGAGCACCTTCATTTGCAAAAATGCCTGCTCCAATTGTTGGCTCTTAAGTGTAATTTCATAGGCTGATGTCGTGTAAATTGGCAGAGATGAAAAGCATCACGATTTGATGCTTTAAAAAGCTTGGGAAGTCTTCTCTTGTCTCATTTTTCCACCCCTCCAGTTTCAGGTATTTCCTTTGAATTAGGGAGTGACGGGAGAGGAGAGTCCGGTTCTTTCCTTTTAAGGATTTTTACACAAAATGAGATGAGGTAGAAGGATTCCGATTTGGTACATCTGTAGGGTTACATGTGGCAGAGGGGAGAGGGTGTGAGTGTTCCTTCCAATATTGAGAAGGCAATATTTGCAGGCTAAGTAAGATCAGCACAACTCAGTGGTACAGACCTGCTTTTCCTGAGACTGTATCTCTCCTGATAAAGCAAAGAAACATAATCAATGGCCAAGATCTCAAGCAATTCAAGAAAAAGACCAAATAAACTATGGAAATTACTTGTGACATAAATTAATAAGTTAATAAGTTAATTACTTGTGATATAAGTTAATAAGTTAATAAAGAGTATTTGATTAAACCTAAAGTCCATATGCATTTTTTGGACCTAGCACTAAATACTTAGTGGTAGATAGAAAGTCACCGCAATTGTGGTGAAGTTTGGAGTCAGAAAACTCTGCAGTATGTGTTTTTCAGTCTCAATATCCCTTTTTTTAAACAAAGATACTAATTGCTGGGATACCCTATAATTATTGGTACAAAAATGACAGTGGAAGTGCTTTTATCTGTAAACTATGGCTCAAATGGTGGTGTCATTATGTTTTTGGTAGATTGCCTAGGCAGATACGGAGGCTAAATAGTCCAGATCAGATTAGAATATTCTAGAACACGTCCATGTGGGCCTTATGATGGGAAACCCACACAGAAGCAGGCTCCATTTGTGACACTGTTAACAACAGTAAGATGAGTAAAAAGCACATATGGTTAATGAACGTGGTAACAAACTACATCGGAAGGCATCCTGGTCCCAGGCCCGGTGTTCAGCACGTCTCATTTAACACGCTTACAGGGTAACCTCTTTCTGTTGATCAGAAAATGAGGCTCACAGAGATACACAGAGATATTTCCCTTTTACAGTTACTTTTCAGAATGTTCCAGTTTTATTATATAATTTTGGTATAATTAAACTTGACCAGCCAAAAATTGTGTCAATAATTACACCCAGTGTTCATTGAGCTAAGATAGTGGCGCACCGTAGCGGCATGGTGGTGGTTAGGGTTGGGCAGCCTTCCCGTATGAGCTTCCTTTTGTCATTCTTCTCATAAAGAAGTCTCAGCTGCTTCAGCCCCACCCCACCCGTCCTTGTTTCCTCTTCATTTTCCACCTTTCCCTGCCTTCCTCTGTGCCTGCGATGCCGACGCTGTGGACTGAATTACCCACTATCTCTTTCTGCCTGGCTTCCACTTAGGTTCAGCCAATGAGAGACTTTGGTGGGAAGTCATAGGGGGTAAGAGGAGAGAATAGCTGGGTGTTTATCCCCCATACCTTTCCTGCTTTGGTACTGCTTATTTGGCAATAGCTCTGCATACCCCTCATGGCTACAGCTCCTGCCCAGCTGCTCGTCCTCCACAGTTCCAGCTTCCAACAATGCTTCCTCACCTGCCCCTCAGCCCTAAAGGAGGTATTAGAGGCACCTGACCTGACCCCCTAACTCAGACTTCTACGTTAGTACTTTCATTCAAGCCTGTTCATCCAAACCACCTGAAATAAATGTGGTTTCCTGTAGGACTCTGAGTCCTAAACTCACTAAATATTAAAAGTCATATTCTATCACTAAGTGATTACTCACATCCCTATTGAAAGGTATGAGCTGGCAGCCTGGATAACTGCCTTTTCTGGAGTCTCAAAGCCTAGGAAATATCACTCCCCACATCTGTTTGCTTGGAAGAGAAAGGATCATGTTGATTCATTCTAACCGAGTAATCCAAAGAATAGGGGGTAGCAATGTTAAAGAACCGTAGATTGTCTAATAACACTTTTTTTTTTTTTTTGAGACAGAGTATTACTTTATCACCCTCGGTAGAGAGCTGTGGCATCATAGCTCACAGCAACCTCAAACTCCTGGGCTTAAGCAATTCTCTTGCCTCAGACTCCCATGTAGCTGGGACTACAGGTGCCCACCACAACACCTGGCTATTTTTTAAAGATGAGATCTCGCTCTTGCTCAGGTTGGTCTCAAACCCATAAGCTCAGATAATCTACCTGCCTTGGCCTCCCAAGTGCTAGTATTACAGGCGTGAGCCACCGTGCCTTTATGGGCTTTAATGACACTTCTTTATATTTAAGGAGCTCTACAATTATCCATCCTATACAAAGAGTGATCGTGAATCAACAAGAAACACAGTCTGATTTTAAAATGGACATTTCCCAGAAGAAATATAAATGACCAACAAACACTAGAAAAAGTACTTAATTTCACTTGTACTCAGGGAAGTGAGTAATCTACTAATGAGATATTTTCAAACTACTATATTGGCAAAAGAATTAAAAAATGTGACAATATCAAGCACTGGCCAGGACGCTTAGATAGTATTAAAAAAGCAATAGGAACTCATATGCTGCTCATGATTGTGTAAATTGGTATAAAATTTTGGCCTTACTTTGTAGTGCAGAATATCCTATTCCCTTAACCCAGAAATTTCATGTCCAGTACCTTTGCATAGATTTCCTGGGAGACATGCTTGAGTTTACATTCTTAGTAGTATTGTCAGGAACAGCAAAAACAACCCTATGTCATCAACAGAGAATGGCTAAATAAATTTTGGTGTATTCGTACATAGAATAAACACAGCAGTGAAAAATGAATACACTAAAGCTATACACATCAATCCATATCAGTATGGATGAGCGTAGACTATGTTGGGGGACAAAAGCAAATAGCAAAATAATACACCTGTACGCAGTATGACAACGTTTATGTGAAGTTCGAATGTAAGCCAAACTTAACAATGTAATATTTGGGGTTAAAAAAATGTTTTAAGCACAGAAACCATTAATATAGCCTTTAAGTGAGTAGTGATTGCCTCTTCCTGGGCAGAAGGAGAATGAGATGGAGCAGGGTCACCCAAGAGTGTCAGGGGGTATTGTTAGTGTTCTACTTCTTAAGTTTGGGAAGTCGGTGCTTGAGTGTTTATTAATTTTTTTCTATTATTTAGTCCTCAAAAATACTCATATGGGGTGTGGTGGTTCACCCTCGTAATCCCAGCACTTTGGCAGGCCAAGGTGGAAGGATGGCTTAAGGCCAGAAGTTCAAGACCAGTTTGGGCAACATAACAAGACCCAGTCTCTACCAAAACAAACAAACATAAAAAAAAAACAACTAGGTTTACTGGTGAGTATACTAAAAGAAACTTATGTATATTATACAAGGTGGCCATAAAATTTGTGTGCAATTTAAAATCACACTGAACTTTATGGCCACCCTGTATATTTTTTATGTGTATGATGTAATTAATTTTAAAAGTCATAAAAGTGGCAGTGCCCATAGCTCAGTGGGGAGGGCACCGGCCACATAGGGACACCGAGGCTGACGTGTTCGAGCCTGGCCCGGGCCTGCCTAAACAACAATGACAACTGCAACAACAACAGCAACAAAAATATCTGGGCGTTGTGGCAGGCTCCTGCAGTCCCAGCTACTTGGGAGGCTGAGGTAGGAGAATAGCTTGGGCCCAAGAGTTTGAGGTTGCTGTGAGCTGTGATGCCATGGTACAGGGGGACCTAATGAGACTCTGTCTCTAAATAAATAAATGTATGTCATAAAAGTTCAAGTTCTACAGTCCAATTGCCTGGACTTGAATCCCAGCTCTGTACTCACCAGCTCTGCAGCCTTGTGTAAATTAACTAACCTCTCTGTGTGTCAGTTTCCTCATCCATCAAATCGAGAAAATGTCATAGCATAGTGAGCATTAGAGAAGCTAACACAGGTAAAGTCTATTCTATATCTGGCACAATAAATGGCAGCTGTAGCGTTCAGTTGTCGGATACACACTTCAGAGCTGGGGGGAGCCCTGCTGTTTTATGGATAAAGGCACTGAGGTCTTGAGACCATTAACTGGCTTACCCAAAGCCCTAGAAGTTGGTGGCTGACCCAGACCAACTTCCTTTTCTTTCTTTTTGTTGTACTTTTTTCTTTCTTTCTTTCTTTTTTTTTTTTTTGAGACAGAATCATACTATGTTGTCCTCGGTAGAGTGTGGTGGCATCATAGCTCACAGCAACCTCAAACTCTTAGGCTCAAGTGATTCTCTTGCCTCAGCCTCCTGAGTAGCAGGGACTACAGGTGCCTGCCACAACGCCTGGCTTGTTTTTATTTTTGTTTAGCAGGCCCAGGCCGGGTTTGAACACACCAGCCCCGGTGCATGTGGCTGGTGCCCTAACCACTGATCTATGAGTGCTGAGACTATTGTTCTTTTTTCTACACTTGGTAAGTAGAGAGGAACTTGGATTTCTACTTGCTCACCTTTTGTATGTTTTGTTTTCAAGCTGTTTTTCCTGTCCTTTATAATTTGTAGTACTGTTTCTTAGCACATCTTTTAGTATCTTGCCAAAGGTATCAACAGGGCTCAGTTCCTTTTTGCACGTGGAAACAGATCTCCATTCACCTGTTCATCCATTCAGCACATACTAAGGCCTTCAAGTTCTCTGTGGGGTTGGTTCAGGGAAGTAGAGGACTCGTTGACTAGCAGAAAGTGCATATCCATTGCTGGACTTGCCACATTGTTTTGTAAACATTCATTTGAATTTCCAGCTCTCCCATTGCACCATGGTCTTCTTAATACCAAACTGGGGAAATAGCCAAAGTTCCTGCTTTCATGGAGTTTAGATTCTAGTTCAGGATAGGTGTGTGGATAATAATTATGTGAAGAAATAAGATCAATGTGGATGAATGATCAGTACTATATGGAAAATAAATTAGTAAAAAAGAGACAGTTCAGTAGTTTGGCAGGAGAGGGAGGCCTAATTGAGGAGAGGCCTGGATAATGATGACAGATTGGGTCAGCGACTTCCTTTTAACACAAACAACCCCTCTGAAAAAGAAGGCAGCATGAGTTTTTCCCTGCCACCCCAAGAGGGTCATCCATGCTTTCCACAGTGATCAGCATTCCATGTTGCCCAGACTACTCCAGAAGTGACTGCCTTCCCTGGGGACTTGCAGCCATGTGGTTGCCAACTGGGAGTGACAGAATCGGGCCACCTTCAGGGGATTGACTGGCAAATAGCCAGGGACAGAAAGCTGACATGAGTCATAGAAGCAGGGGTGCTAGGGCTTATACAGGCAAATGATTTCTAACGAATTTTGGAAAGAAGGAAGAAAATGAGAACTCAGGGCCTAGATAGGACTCAAAGTAGAGTCAAGAGCTCGCGCTCTGGGCCCTGCGGAGCGATTCCAAGAATCTGCAGCTGTGCACGTAGGTGGCAGCGCCAGATGGTTACAGCTCACTGGAGCCTAGCTGTTGATGCCCCGGGATGTCATTTACAGCCATGCCGTCTTAATAGAACACAGGAAGGTGCCTCCACCTGCGTCTGAAACCTTTACCCTGATTGAAACAGGCAAGGATGCAATTTACAAGGGAGGCAACAAGCTCAGCATCTGTAGCTCAGGGGTGAGGGCACCAACCCCATACAACTGGGCTGTTACCTGGGCCTGCCAAGCAACAATGACTATGACAAAAAAACAGCCAGGTGTTGTGGCGGGTCCCTGTAGGCCCAGCTACTTGAGAGGCTGAGGTAAGAGATTCGCTTAAGTCCAAGAGTTTGAGGTTACTGTGAGCTGTGACTCCACGGCACTCTACCCAGGGCGACAACTTGAGACTCTGTCTCAAAACAAACAAACATACAAACAAGGGAGGCAACAGAGTTATCCCAAGGGCAAGTCGTATGGTAGATGGTCACCTCAGGGAACTGATGTATAGAGGATTTGGAAGGAAGGTTTTTTAAAAAAGTTTTCAGAGAGCCCCAGATGTATGTATCCCTGCAAATGCGTCCTGCGCAAATACATCTCCTTCCCCTCCCCTTCTTCCTCCTCCTCTTCAAGACGTCTCTCTGCAGCCAGGGACCCCTCTCACCTGTCTTTGAAATGGTGCTGTGTCCGTTCTTAAGTGATTCAACACTTATAAGCATGATTTCCACGCATTGATTCAGTTAGCACTATACGATCTTCCACACTGCTTTTTCTTGTCTTGGCTTTATTTTCTATTTTTATAGATTTAGGAGATGTAAGTGCAGGTTTGTTACATGGATATATTGCATATTGATGAAGGTTTAGTGTTCTGGCACTTGAATAGTGTACATGCTACCAACAGGTAAGTTTTTTGTTTTTTTTTTTTTGAGACAGAGTCTCACTATGTCACCCTTGGTAGAGTGCCGTGCGTCACAGCTCACAGCAACCTCAAACTCTTGGGCTTACGTGATTCTATTGCCTCAGCCTCCCAAGTAGCTGGGGCTACAGGCTCCCACCACAATGCCCAGCTATTTTTTTGTTGTTGTGGTTGTCATTGTTGTTTTAGCAGGCCCGGGCCAGGTTCGAACCCACCAACCTTGGTGTATGTGGCCACTGAGTTACAGGCCCCAAGCCCAACAGATAATTTTTAATTCCTTACCCCCTCCCACCTTTCACCTTTCGGTGTGTCCAATGTCTATGGCCCACTCTGTATGCCCATGTATACCCCCTACTTAGTTCCTCTTAACAAGCGAGAACATGTGATACTTGACTTTCTATTTCTGAGGTATGTCACTTAGGAAAATGGCCTCCAGCTCCACCACTGCTGCTGCAGAGAACACGATCTCACTCTTTTTCACGGCTGGGTGTTATCCCATGATACACACCACATTTATCCACTCACCTGCTGATGGACACATAGTTTGATTCCATGTTCCTTGTCTGATAATTATACCCAGTATTTGGTTAGCACTTCATAGTTTATAAAGCACTTTAAGTACACTGTCTTCGATAACATTCTAACAGTGCTGTGAGTTATTATTATTCTGTTCATTTGCAAGACAGGAAGCTAAGGTTTAGGAAGGCTAAAAATGAATCTATGTGTGCATAATTAATGCTTGGCAGAATCAGGATTTGTGCTTATGTCTCTTGCTCCAAAATTCCCTTTTCTCAACCCACTATGGTTTTATGGGAGGTTCAGGGTGGGAGAGGGAGAGATGAGGTCCAGGAAGGTGACGTGTCTTGTCCAGGCCACACACACACACAGTTACTGACCAGAAAGGAGGTCTTGTTCCAAGTCATAGCTGTCACTAGCATCATCCTTATTATTAGACAGAATTATGTATTTTTTATTTGCCCTATTACTGTGTGGTTGTCTGCTAAGCGCTCATTAGGTGGTAGACAGATCGAGAGTCTATCTCTGTCTGACAAATGGAAAAGTCTGAAAGAAGGAAATTATCCATAAGTCCAGGCTCCAAACCATATTTGGTTTTATTCTCTGGTAAACTGCACACAAATCAGTATGAACTTTTCCCTCTCCTCTTAGTGTGGGTATTTTCATTGAGTCTAATATCCAAATCAACATGGCAGGACATTTTCTTCTACTTTTCTGTTAGTTCCTAGACTCATGTTTTTTGAAGTTGGCCGAGACCTCAAGGAGCATTTAGCTCAAACCCATCACTTTATGGCAGAAGACGTGACTCTCCTACTTGCCCAGGGACACACAGCTGGCATCAGGCAGAGCCAGAACTTGACAGCCTTAGATCCCAGGTGTCCCTGCCTCCCCTGCAGCCTTCAGCCTCCAGCCTCTAAAAGCCTGGAGCTTTGGATTGTTCCTATTTGTTTCAGGTTTCAGTGATGGACGGTTACAAGCTTTACTCTTTGCTTAAAATGTTGGGAGAGTTTGCAGGTGTTAAAGAAAAAATAAAGTATGAAAATGTCAGAGGCAAAGGCCATCATGGGAAGCCAGCAAGAGCAGAGAGGCAGGCAGGAGGACACAGGCCAGCCAGCCAGCCAGCGGCATTACCCTACTTGTTCGTTACAAGGTCAACCTCCAGCTGTGAGCCCTGAACAATGCAGCCTGGGGCTTCACGAATCCTGGGGCGCCCCAGGATTCTTTCTCACCCACCTTCATCCCCACCTTCCATTCACTGAAAGAAAACCTTCAATCCAACCTGGCCAGCACAGATTAAAGGAATCATAAAGGGAAGAGAGTCTTTGTACAGTTGTTTTCCCATTATAGATCTGTCCTCAAAAAATTATAGAAATATTACATGCTTATTGTTGAAAAGATTAGAAAAAGCAGCAAAGCAGTGAAATGATGATAAAAATCACTCTGATAGCCACTGTTAAAAATTTTTGTCTCTAACCTTCCAGATTTTCTCTTATCCACATATGTGTGTATTTTTACAAAAGTAAGATCATATGGTGCAATCTGATTTGCAATCTGCTTTTTTCACTTGTTATATTGTGAACAGCTTTCAATGTCAGCGTGTTAATGAATATACATACTCCTACACTGTTTTGTGTAATGGCAGTGTGGCAGCTAGCCCAGATTTTGCCAAGGAACCTGTAACCACATTTCCTAATTGCATCTATGGGCTTCCACTGAACTTCACAGTGGAAAGTGTCTGTATGTGCTTGTGCTTACGTACAGATGTCCCTGTGTGTGTGTGCAGTCTTGCTACAGTACTGACCACAGATACATCCAATACTATATCCTTCACATATATTAATTTACTTCCTTCTTGTTAGCGCCCAAGATAGAGGTACTATTGTCATCCCCATTTTACAGATGAGGGAGCTTGCTCACAGTCTGACACCAGCATGTGGCAGAATCGAGATTCAATCCAGGCAACCTGGCTCCCAACCCATGCCCGGTCTTGACTACCATACTTCCAGTGATGGTCCCACAGTCTGGGCTCTATACCCTGACTCCTGGGTTGCAGAAACTGGGAGAGAACACTCCGTCCCAGAATGACGTCCTTCTCTGTCTGGTCCTTCTGTCCTTCTCCTGCCGGCCCTGCCACTGTATCTTTTTCTACCTTCTCTGCCCTTCCCCACAGGGCTGGGCTCTGAGTTGGAGGTGAGGCTGCCTCAGACCCCATTTGTCTCTAGAGGAAGCTCAAGCCTTTCAGATTATCTGGGGCAAAACAGCTGTGAAACAAAGCCCCCTCCTCTTGGCACCATAGACACCTGTCACAACAGAGCTGCTGAGCGTCAGGCTCGCCTAGTCACTTTCCTCCATTTTACCAGACTTCCTCCCAGGAAGGGCTGGGAGGGGCGGTGGGGAGGAAGGAAAGGTGGGGGCAAAAGGGGGGGAGAAAACCCCCATCCTGCCACAACACAGAGCCCCGGATTTTGCTCTGCTTTGATGCTAACGTCTCTGATTCTCCCTGGTTCTTTCTGAAGTTTGCGGGTGGGGTAGGGAGGAGAGCTCATGAGTGCTGAGCCTCCAGGCTGCGGAAGCTCTAAGACCTGTAGAGGAGGACCCCTGAGGGGATACCTCTAATTTCCCTCCCCTTCCCCCCCAAAAGCTGATCATTTTAGGTGGGGCTGTTACTAGGTTTGACTGGCTGAGGGTTTATGTAGCCGGGACTCACTGTTCCGTTTTCTGCCAGGGCATTTTCTTAGAAATGGAACTTCTCATAGGCTAAAGAACTCCATCCTTTCCAATGGGTCAGGGACCTTCCCATTAAACTGGTGTGGTGTAGGATCTTTTCTTTTAAAAAGTTTATAGTCGGGTGGTGCCTGTGGCTTGAAGGAATAGGGCGCCGGCCTCATATATCAGAGGTGCCGGGTTCAAACCTGGCCCCAGCCAAAAACTGCAAAAAATAAATAAATAAATAAAATTTGTGATTATAGAAAATTTCCAGTCATTGAAGAACAACACAATGAATTCTGAGATGAAAAAAAAGCCAAAGAGTTAATAGGAAAAAAGAAAAACAAGGGCATATTAAAATGCAAATCTGGATTTTTATTAGTAGATTAAACAGACATCGAATCTAATAGTTGCTATCAAAATTTTAACGTCCATCATACTTTTAATTTCTATGTTTACCTTTGTCAACCTCAAGATGGAAACTGGGGCAAAGTTAAGATAGTTTATTTGGGCCAGGGTTGAGGACTGTAGCCCAGGATCACCGGGGAGTTCTCCTAAGAGCAAAGAAGAGACAAGTTTTCAAAGAAAAAAGAATGAATTGAGGGAGGGGTCATGACAAAAGTTGTTTTTGAGGAATTCTCACAAGTTCACGGGAATCACATTGGTTATGTATTGATTGGCTATGCATTGTTGACCTGTAGGGTATGAACCTGGCATTGCTCGGTTAATTTATAACTAGTTGTGCAACACTAAGTCTAATAAGCTAGTGGCTTCAAAATGATTAGAGGTGACTACAATCTCATTTTAATGCCTCTCTGGGCCTAATAATTTACAGGGGTGTGTATTCCTCAGATAAAAAGTCCTTTTTCTTTCTAACCTTGCCATAGTCTAGAAATAGTTTATAGACATGCCCTGAGGGCAGATGGCACTTTGAGCAGCGTTGATCTAATTCGCTCATTTCTTCTCTCTTTAGGAAAGTTCATGCGTTCACTGAGTAATATTCATCAAGTATGTTGTAAGCCTGTCATATAGGTGATACCAACTTTCTCTGTCCCCAGATGATTGGGTGACATCATGATCTCCGGTTATTCTAATGTCAGTTTCATCCTGTGGCTCAGCTGGGACCCTGCAGGAATGGAGGGGTAGCTGTGCTGTCCCTCTGGGACCCTTCAGGAATGGAGGGGTAGCTGTGCTGTCCCTCTGGGACCCTGCAGGAATGGAGGGTTGGCTGTGCTGTCCCTCTGGGACCCTTCAGGAATGGAGGGGGGGCTGTGCTGTCCCTCTGGGACCCTGCAGGAATGGAGGGGTAGCTGTGCTGTCCCTCTGGGACCCTTCAGGAATGGAGGGTTGGCTGTGCTGTCCCTCTGGGACCTCATGAAAGAGTGATGAATTTTGTAAAATGCTTTTTCTGCACCT